>BEXV01001036.1:116772-134231 GCA_003118195.1 Hemicentrotus pulcherrimus | reverse complement strand
ATTTAAAAATAAGAAGAAAAAATACACATACAGTATATTCACTTGATATTATTAATAATTGTACATAGTTACTGAGTGATATTAATAGAGATTGAATTTCAAAGAGGTTGTCATTTTGTATATTATTCTGTACATTGCCTGAGTATAGTATGACGAAGAAAAAAGTATAATTGAGATAGTTCCGGCATTATAGTTCCCATATCCCAGGCTGGAAATGGAACTCGAACCCGTCTATTTGGAAACCCAGAATTAGAACCAGCTTCTCAGTGATTTCTGTAACTTGCAGCTTTGTGTTTAATCATGCTTGTCTCTTCAATCTAAGCTGTAATTGCTTCACGTATACAGCAGCTTCCCCTCGTCCATCCACACATCTTCACTCCATCCTTCCTCCCTCCCTCCCTCCAAAAAAAAAATCTTTGCATATTACATCTCTGGGATTTCCTGGGTACGAGTGATGGTCGATGGAAGGAACAACGCGAGAGAGGGAGGGAGGGAAGGAAGGAGTGGATGGAGGAGCTGTGAAAGGAAAGTGAGGAGATGATTGGGATTCCTCCTGTAGCCACCCTCTCCAGAGGCTCTCATGCATTTTATCTGCTTGTAATTTTATCTATAAGGGGATTAGGACATTATTAATCTGTCTGCTCCTTTGGGTATAGACAGTACAGTGATGGGACAGAGCATGGCAGAGAGAGAGAGAGAGAGAGAGAGAGACAATGAGATGAGATGTAAGGGAATATTGCAATATGACTGATCAAAGTAATTCAGAGATTCAAAGACAGAGACAAAGAGTGAGAGAGAGAGAGAGAGAGAGAGAGAGAGAGAGAGAGAATTTGGAGTGTACAATACAGCAAAAAAACAATCTATGAATAGAATTGGCGAGATTAAAAGAAATATTTGGGAGGGGCAGTCAAGCAATATATGTCAATTCCAAAACCAATGAGCTTTTATGCATCCTCTTTAACTTTATGTTATCATAATATTTTTTGTGGGACAACATAAATGCCTTTTTAATGAAAGTTGATGCTTTTCTCATTTTTGAAGCAAAAGCTCCAAGCAATAATTGCAATCATAGTGATTAGTGAGTGGGTGTCTTGAGTGGGAGGGAGGATAAAAATGAAATTTCAACTTTTTAAAATCTTTATTCATAGCTAAAAATGTGGGTTTTTGAATACATATTAATGTAATCCTCATTAGGATTATCGTGTTATTTCAGCATTAAAAAAGGATAATTCAAGGAAAATATACTTATCCTTTCATATGACTGTTTGAATTTGTTTATCTTCTATTACTTCTTTTTCAATTGCTATGGTTTATTATAGTTATTACATTCATTGTTATGTCGAATATCTACTAGTTTTACTTTTTTCAATGTCCTTGATGCAATTCTTTTCACTTGTAAGTTTAAGTATAGATTTATGTATTATGGCCTGATTTCTGCTGGCTCGTATTAATAAGAAATGGCAGGAAAAAGGAGAAGTGTTCTCATGCACACACACACACCAATAAAAAAAATCATATATTATTCATTTTTCATCACTTAAAAATAAAAATCTAGGCATAGTGGCCCTATCATAGTGGAATTCACTTGAGAACAATACCAACATAGGCATACATGTACTTATATCTTTATGTGTCTTATATATGAAGCGATGCACATGCGCTCCTCTCAAGCATTTAATGGATTGAAGATGGCATTCCCTTTAAGATATTACTTAACTCTTGACGTTAATTAAACATACCGATGGTTCTTTTATCTAAGTCATGCTGCTCTATTCAAGATGCTCCGGATTTGATATTGCCCTGATTACAAAGGGCCTTGGTGCAACCTTCCCACTCGTTAACAATCAATTAAAGAATGGCGCCTCTATCCAAATGTTCGCGTTTGCGCGACGTTTGCGGATAGGCACATTGACATTTCTGATCTCCCTTATTTTTCTTTCTTGGCAAGTGTTAAACAGTGATGTACATGAGTTTAGACAGATAATCTCTTTTACAGATATTGGCGAAGGTACACTTTGGGGCTAAGCGCTGGGCGCTTGGTCTAGTCATCATGTTCGTTAGCTTTGGTATGCGTAATCGGTTAGCGCTCATCTTAACAGACGCTATTTACAGGTGCACAAGACCGTTGCGATTCATATGTTATACGCTCAGCGTGTGTAAGATACCATCTTCATGCCTTTCTTCATTTCGAGTAAATGGGCAGGAAGCTTGGACGACGGCAGCCCTTGTCCTCGCACACAGTTCCTGCATTTGTTTGGAGATGTTGCACCTTCTTGTGTCGTCCGTGATATTAGCAAGATCTGTGGAAGAACTTGTCTTCTAGAATGTGACCCAAGAAGGGTGCGTCCATGGACATTAAGACGTTCTTCGATTATCAAAGAACCCATGTGGATTGAAGAACATCTAGTTCTTATTTGTGTCTTGACCGCAATATATGCTGCCTGTATTGTTTCTGGACAATTAATACTGTGAAATCTAAAGAGTGTGTCCACATCTAAGGAAGATAGGAGTAATCTTCAATTTTTCCTTCTTGATCATCTTCAAGGAATTGCAAGAGCCAAAGAGTCATATTCAAATGCCTCATCCAACACATAACAATATTTGACTGGTTTAATTGGATTACCTTTTCTGATGCATTTGAATTAGTTGGGACAAACCTGTATCACTGTCAACATTTTATTGGTTTATTTGGATTACCTTTTCTGATGCATTTTAACCAGGTGGAATAAACTTGTATCACAGTCAACAGTTATGGAACAATTTCAAGCTGTGGAATATTTATTAGTATACTGGAAATTCTAGGAAGTATTTGTCATCCTGGAGCCTGAGCAAGCGGTCTTAGGTGACACTTTGGCTATACCTTTCGAGGATGGCTGAGTTTGATGCATTTTGTGACAAGGGTTTACTGGAGATGGATGCGGAACCGGCCCGCTACGACGACGAGGAGTGTCTGATGGAAGAGTATACGGTGGCTCAGTTTGAGTACCTCCTGGGGAAGGGGAATTGGTACCCTGATGAGAACACAGCGAGCATTGAGGAAAGTATGGGTCTACAGCATATATACTAAAGTGTATAGTCATGATCCGGCAGAAAAAAAATACACACAGTGTGTGTCTTCTGTTGAAAGCCGAAAGGATGTTTTAAAACTCTGTGTTAAATGATACGAGATACATGTACGCCCTTCTGGTTTAGATAAGCTATATTCACTTGTAATATTTACCATTTTACACAGAAAATGAAGGTTATGAGAGACAGCCAGAAATGCTGAAAAGGACGTATAATTAATTTTTTTTTTGGGGGGAGGGGGATATTTTGAAAGAAACTGTCTATTGACAGAGTTGTTTGATAAAGATAGCATATTTATTCATAATTGTTCTTGATAAAGTCCAAGTTAGGATGCCTTAGTATGTTATGATTATCCTCAAACTGATAATTCTCTCTCGATACTTAAGTATGTTATGATTATCCTCAAACTGATAATTCTCTCTCGATACTTCATCGATGATAAGGACCAGTGTCCTTTTCTGCAATATATAGGCCAACCTCAGTATTACAATATTGATGAAAGGTTGCTCTTGCGCTTGGCTCACATGTACCTTAAAAGATCATCAAGCAGTCTTATTGAAAAGCCAGCACAGACCAACTGGCAATGATGCCCGGATTGGCATTCCCATCTTTTAGGGGATGTCTTCTGCATAAAAGAGACATCCAACATTGAAGGTCATTTAATGTCCTTGTCTTATTCTGCGCGCTTTGTAGGAAGCTCGCTATGATTGATATTGGGTGTTCATAATACAGCATCTAATTGGAATTGAGAGTTTCTAATCCGAAATGTCAACGCGAAGACCGCGTTGGTGAATCGTACTTGATTTAAATCCTCTTTCCTGGACAACAGTGCATGATGTATGATGCTCGAACTAAGAAGCTAGGGAAAAGAAAATATAATTATCTAATTTGGGCTGTAACACTGCATGTCACACTCTGATTCTGTTAATCCCTGAAGAAGTCAAAATGAACTTCTTCACTTGCATGATGTGCTATATTAGATTGGGAATGATTCATTTTCAACTGAAAGGAGATATAAAGATAAAGTGGGTCACAGAAATAGACATTGGTATCGATAGAGATGTGATGATTTCTTGTCCGATATTATCAACATTTATGATAATGCCAAACATGTCTTAAACTTGTCAATGAATGAGTGTCAAAATTTTGGTTAAATGTTAACCAAAAGAGCTCAAGATACACCCTTTAACCCTTGATTCAAGGAAGGATGGGATGGTTTGTTATTTCTAGGTGTGTTTATATCTCATTTGAAATTTTGAAACCATCAGTGATTTAATTTCACAAATGCTCACAAAAAATATTAATCTGTCATATGTTTTTCGTTATTCATTTGTCCTTATGCTCCTTCATAAACCCAAATTACATTATCGAAGCAATCCATTCATCACACTCCCGCTGCAACAGCAACATTTTACCTTCTGAACTCACTCTATAGAGCTGTAGGGTGTCCCTTGGTGTGTGGTTGGGTATTGAGTGAGGTATCAACAACCTAATCCCCAGGGTGCAGGTGTGTGTGTGTTCTGCTGCGCCTGTCATAGCACACCTCAACCAGTGCTTTAAAGATTCTCTTGTCAATCATTCTGGGCAGGAGGTTATCAACTCCCCGCTATTTTGCAGGCATTTGTATATGGGATGAGATTGTATCTTTTATACGTTATAAAAACGGTAGATACTAAATAGTGATGATTTTATTTATTCCACAGCACAGTTGTTCGAATAATAAAAACCTCACAAGTAAACTTGGCTTGTATTCCATTATTTTTAGTATTCTGCAAGATCCTGAAGGGAATTGCGATGTCTGTCATGAGATGAAAATAATGACTGACAATTTATTATGAGGATTATATGGAAGATATTCTTTAATGCTTGGAGCTGTTTTAATGCATTTGTATGTTGTACTTTTAGTTGCGTTTGTTTTGTATTTCTTGCTGTCTCAACTTACAGCCTTAGACAATCGTGTCTTGCCTGAAACTGAACTTGTTTTGGAAATGATTTCAGTGCTGCAAATATTTACAAACTAGCAGTCATTCAGCATGTGATGGTAATTGATATCTCAGAGATGGCCCGCCAGAATGATGTGCTGACACCATGATACAGTACAAACAAAGACCCATGCATCAACACACAGAAGACAGTTAATCCAATAAAGACCTGCTAAAACAAAAGGGAGTTGCGCCGCTGCTGGGATGGTTGCTGTCCCATGCAGGTTTGCATTCCGCTACACGTATGAGCATCTCCCTTTGCAACGATATATCACTAAGGCACTTTACCTCTCCACGCGAGTGCATTAAAACGCTCAACATAAAACCACCTGAGTCGCTTTTTCCATTCATTTCTTGGCGGGAATCAATGCTTCTATCTATGCTGCTGGTCGACAACGAGGGAGACAGTCTTTGAGGAGGGGGTGCAGTTTGGCGTTTGGCGCCCAGGGGGCCGGAGCTAAGAAATTGGCAGGAGTGAAGGAGAAAGTCTGGCGGAACTTGAGATCACCACTTGGTAGAGCATGCAGTGTGTTTTTCTGCATGGACGCCAGGCTTTCTGTACGGCCTGCTACTTCGTCTGCTGATTAGCATGTGTATGCGTGTGTGTGTGAGAGAGCGGCTTAATATAGATCTCCAAAAGGTCTTGTATGAATAATACTATAAGAAGAAACTTTACTTGGTATTTTTTTTTAATTGCATGAGATTATCCATATTTTTTCTCTCATTCATCTTAAGCAATTTTGTGATTTCTATAAGCATCTTAGTTTGTCCTAGATATCTCATCCATTGTTGACCTGCTGGAATTTACTTTAATTTCTTTACATTACACTTTTTCAAGCGTCTTTAGTATTCAACTGCTACATATGCTCCTTGATTTCTGAAGAATATGAAATAATTTTTGTTTGCTCTACCTTATAGTTATTGTCCCACCTTTTCCAATCATGTTTTATTATGGCAAATAAAGAACAGATGAAATGAAATTATATTCTCACACTTTTATATTCATGTGAAGATCTATTATAGAAATCTTTCACAAAAGTTACAGTATTCTTTTATCGTATATAAAAGAGAAAAATCACTTAGGAGAGGCATACTGTAGGTAGGACTGGCATACTATAAATCGTGGAGGTACATGTATATGTAATTGTATGCTGTTTCTACTCCGCGTGTGTGATGAACCGGGGGCATGACAGCTTACATCTTGTCATATCACATCAATATCTCACTGAAAAATGTGTGGTCTGATGGCCGATCGAAAGCAGATCACCTATATCCCAGATCCGTCACTATCCCTGTCTCTCTGAAGTCTCTCTCTCTCTCTCTCTCTCTCTCTCTCTCTCTCTCCCGTTTTCTTCTTCATTCACTCTCCTCCCTTTTCTCTCTTCCTCCCTTTTCTCTCTCCCTCCTGCCCTTTTCTCTCCCTCCCTCCCTTTTCTCTCCCTCCCTCCCTTTTCTCTCCCTCCCTCCCTTTTCTCTCCCTCCCTCCCTTTTCTCTCTCCCTCTCTATTTCCCTTCATCTCTTCTTCCTCCTCTCTCCTTCCCTCCCTCTCCCTCCATTTCTCCTTCGATTTCTCACCCTCTCCCTCACTCTCTCTATTTCTCTCCCTATCCATCTCTTGCTGTCTACCTCTTTTTCTTCTTCCTTCTCCCTCCTTCCCTCCCTCTCCCTCCTTTCTCCTTCCTTTCTCCTTCCTTTTCTCCCCTCCCCCTTACTCTCTCCCTTTCCATCTCACTCTCTCCCTCTTCCTCTCTCCATCTCTCTCTCTCCCTCTCCCTCTCTCTTCCATTCCTTCTCGATGTCTTTGCCGGCTTTGTCAAGAGATAGCTCATCGCAGAGTACACAGAGCGATGCCATTCCTTCGTCATTGGTTGTGTGGCATGCACATGGCGGCGTGTGTATGATTTGAATGTTGCTATGCTCAGAGACGAGGAGAGGACAACTCTCTCCCTCTCTCTCTCTTTCTTCCCTCTCCACGATGCACTTGCGCTGTCAGCGAATGAGTGAATTCCAGTTATGATTAGATGCTAGTGGCTGCTTTAGCCCGGCTCTTTACTCATACCGCAGATGGCCGCTACTCCAGGCAGGATGCATGGGCCTTTTTAGCCCCAGGCAATAAGTACTACTTTTTGTTCTACTTCAAAACATCTCTATCTGTCTGTCTGTCTGTCTGTCTGTCTCTCTGTCTCTCTCTCTCTCTCATTCTCTCTCTGTAATTTTGTCTGTCTCTCCTTGTGTATGACTGACTGTTCCCTCTTTCTTTCTCCACCTCTCTCTATCTATCACTCTATTTTTCTCACGATGTAAATCTTCTCTCACATGGAACATTTTTAATCCATCTTTGCAAGTGAACATTTCTGCTCCTTGGATGGTAGCGATATTCTGGAGGAGGAGCAGGAGGCCAGTGATTGACATTTCTGTTGCCATTGATACCATGCTGCATCTTCATTAACATGGCTGCATATACTCTGAACCAACTCTATGGAGGACCTTAAAATCATTCTTATATTGATGAAATCTTCATCTCTGTAATCTCATGGCAGCAACTGTTTCAGTTTTTAGAATATTATGGATGCTAAATTCGCCATGTTTTTAGGTTTACAGACCTGACTGATTTACACTGTGTCCCGGTTGGAGTGTACCCATGTGACTCATAATGTGCGTACAGTCGTGCTGTAATTGTTGACTGTCTTCAGAAGATAGCAATACCCATTTTGAGTAAGCATAATGCGATTCTGCATTCACTCTCTTCTTACTGGATCTGACTAATCTCATCATGTTGTCCTGAATTTCTTTGATTATTTGAAAAAATTTACCAGGAAAAGACATAAATGTTTAATTTCTTGAATTGCTAGGAAGCTCACCAGAGAGTAATTACATGCTCATGGAGTTTGAATGAATCTACAAGAATTGCATATCAACAAGTACATTTTTACATAAAAGCCTTGACGCTTGTCTTTCTAATCTGGAATAATCTCCACATTTCAAAAGCCAATGCATCATAGCGGGTCTGGCAGCTGGGAAAGGCACCGTCCGTCTCCCGAAATAACCACCTTTTATAGATTGTGCAGGGTTTAGCGGGCCACCGATTCGATTCATTCACTCCTCATGGATTTATGCATCTCGGTGGCTGGGTCTCTATCGCCCCTAATTTGCATAGATGCATGAAGGTATAGATGTCTAGTGAGCTTGTTAATGTGGGTTCCTGGAGGGAGGCCGGAGTCACGGCGTCCATTCGAGTCCTTCGCTAAGAACACAGGATATTGTTTCATTATTCGTACAGCAGCTCTTTAGTTTGCATCTTGTATTTGCGATATTGGATGGAAATTGGCTTAGCAGCGACGGCGTCGAGTGCACGGACGATGGAGTGTGCTGCTAATGTCAAGAGATATGAGCGGTTTTGGTTGTCGATTGCTCCAGTGTGGAATATTCATTTGGATTAGATATATATTGCACAGTGAGTTTTCAGTATATTTATATGTATAAGCATCTAGCAGATTTCACTGTGAGCTTTTGTGTGATGATGTAACTTTGAAGATCTTGATGCTGGCGTTGTGATATGTTTAAAAATAATTATTTCAAGTACTCATGTTTATTATGTCTCCTATTGGGACACGCTCATTTTCTAATCAAGTATTCTAGAATCTAAACTATTGAATACTGGTAATGATTTTTTCTTTTTCTTGGGCAGACCATGGACCAAACACAACGCTTGTGTTAGGTCCATGGTCAGATACAGTTGTTGTATAGCATGACATAAAGTTGGTTATAGCCAGCTAACAGATTAATCACTCTGTGTCTAGGGTGATCTTGTTTTAAGAAAAATTACTTCAGATTTTTCTAATGTAGATAATTCACATTAACTTGAAAACTGTTAAGTGAAAAGAAAACTCAGTTAAATACGCTAGTAGAGATATTTTTACTCTACACTTTTAAAGGACATGTTGTGATTGATAAGAATTCGATTATGATATATTTCATTTTACCCCCATAACTCCTATACAAACTTATATGTATTGCGTATTAACACACATATTTTTGTACAGAATTGAGTTCATGTTTCTTTCTAAACATCATACTTGTTCAGTTAGCAACTAAATGAATTTATACCCTTACCAGGTTTTGTATCTTTTAAAATACCTGCAAAAATGGATTTGTCCCGATTTCAGTTTCTTGATAATGTGGCGTATTAAAGCTTACATCCACAAGTATTTCATAAAGGCTCTAATTCAAACAGTCCACCTTTCATTCTTGAGTTACGCCATAAAAATACTAAAAATATCAGATTCAAAAAAGTTTGAATAATTCAGCTGTTAACTGTACATTGAACATGAGAGCTAAAAAGGTATTAGAAGGGATATGAGTCGATGGCATTCTGGCTTTCAACGAACACTGTGTGCATTCCCTCTCCCATTTTACTCTCCCCATAACAAGCAGTGTCGTCCTCCCCAAAAAATGATTTCCTTTCATTTTCATGGGTGGCAGTGTCTACCTCCTTGATCAATCAATGCCACAGTGTCCTCTGTTTATTACCTTATGCACGGTGAGGAATCCTCTCCACAAAACAAACTTCTCGTCTTACAGCTACACTCTGTCTAACCCCTTCTTTCAGACTACCAAAATGACTGGTATAACTGCATGAAAAATGTAGTTGCGCGATACACAGCTAATTTTCTAGTCTGAACGGCAACTGCTGAAGGTATGAATGTTTGAGCATCGTTTCAAACAAATTTGATGAAGAATCAGGGGTCCCATTCTCATCCGAGCGTTGTATCACTTGAAAAAATTGTCATGGCTTATCACAAGTTTGCACTGATGATTAGCTAGCTGTCGTGTTAACTACTTTCTTAACTCAAAGCTTTTTTTTACGATACCCCTTTTTCATGTGTTTTTGCCTCTTGGGTTCTACGATGATACGCTTATACAACGTTCCCTTTACAAAAGTTTTTGATGAATTTCCTCTAGTTTAAACGGGTCCTAATGTTTCTTTGTTTTCATTGTTTGTTCTTGTTGTATAGGGTGGCCAGACTGCCCTCATGTGTGCAGCCCAAGTGGGAAATCTAGAACTGGTACAAGAACTCCTACTCAAGGGTGCTGACGTCAAGGCCATGGATGAGGTAGGCATGGATCATCTTATTTCGTACCATCTCTCACCTTTTTCTTTTTCATGTCTTCTTCTCCCCTAATTCTCTCTTTTCAATTCTCTCTTTTCAATCTTTCATTCATGTTTATAATGAGGATATTTGGTTGTCATCATACTTTTTTTCCATTCATTCTGCTCTTCTTTGCTTTTCCCTCTCTATCTCTCTTTCTCTCTCTCTCTCTCTCTCTCTCTCTCTTTCTCTCTCTCTCTTTCTCTCTCTCTCTCTCTCTCTCTCTCTCTCTCTCTATCTCTCTATCTCTCTATCTCTCTATCTCTGTTCTAATCTCTTTCTTTCCCTTTTATCACTATTATATTTATGATGTGGTCTTCCTCAGAACAATTAATGAATCTGTATGTTTGGTGTTGTGTGTAACGATGATTGCCGATATTTGTCCTATAGAAATTTGGGGCCTAAAATCATTGTTTTATTTTGCAATCTTGCATGAAAAAAACCTTCAATATGAACAACCATCGCACAAGATCAACCTGTTTACTTTACATATCAAGATATATGTGGATTTCATCCAAATTAAAAGTAGAACATTAGCATTCTTGGGCAGAATTTGCCGCGGACAGCAAAGAAAGGGTTAACCACAAAACAGACTAGGTTGCAATCTACTCTAGATCTCTCTGTCAGATTCGCGACGTGTATCAGTATTTAGATTTCCTCAAGTGAATCGTATTACTGTCTCAAAATAGAAATAGAATGGTGTACACTGATATGTGGTCTCATGCCACATTCAGCATTATATTCTTCTTGTGGTATTTTTTAAAGGATAATGCAGAACATAGAATGAAAGAGACTTGATTGCAAAGTTTGATATTCCTCCTCTTTTCCTTCTATAGCTATAATTTGGTAATTCCTCACATGTTGATATCTGTAGTTTAGGTGCTTTGTATCTCTATTAAGAAAAGGTGATTTAGAAATGCTCAATTGTATTATTGTGGTAAGGAAATATATAGGAAAGATAAACTTGTAGGCAATTCAGACTTTGCGATTGACCAAGATATACATTTATATTCTTAGACATTGTACTGCAAATGCTATACAAACTGGTAGCCCTATGCTAGATGCATAGCTCAATCTTTACCGAGTTGTTTGAAAACCAAGGGTGTGTTTATATGTAGGCAAGGTTGCTGTGTGATACAATCTTGATAACTATGGCCGGCAGCCTTGCTATAAAAAAAGACCTGTTGAATTCCTATATCCTGTAATATCGTCCTGTATCTCAGGGTGAGAGGCAGAAGTCCAATCTTCTGCCAACCCTGACACAATACAAAACCATTGGAATGTATTGGCATTGGCATCAATTTACCAAAATTTAAGGATATGAAATTTTGTCACTTTACGCCGTCCATAGATACCTGGACGTTTTGAACGCAGAGTGATTGGTTTAAGCCTTGATTGTGAATGAATCAAAGTGTGGTCTGTTTGATCACCTTGCTCCAGGCCTACATGAAAATTCAGCAGACTTCTCGTGTGACACGGGGTCCCGCGAAAGAGAACCCCCATCCTTTCGATCCTAGTTAAACATTCCGTCTACTTAAGGTGGGAGGCACATATACCAGCCCAGCTAGCTACGAGTCTGAAAGTGATAGATGGGGGATGGAAGAGAGGGAGAATTGGAGCGGAGAGAGAGGGAAAGATGAGAGGGTGGGTTGGAAATAGCCACAATGTTTTGTCTGTAAACCATTCATACAAGGTTCTGTGAATTTTGGGGCATCTTTTTAAATCTTGAGAAACTTGAGAACGTACCAGATACATAGACTTCATACGCAGGGCACAATCATGAAATTAATATATGTACTCCTACTTGGAAAGTGCACTAGCATGAAAGGCAAGACAAGTGGCCTTTAAAGTGGTAGGTGGTCTTTATTGACAGGTTCCTTTAATATATGTTTTAGTGAAACAAAATTGCTCAGGACAAAACAAAAGTGTAGTCTTAAAGCCTCTCTGCTCTAGTTTGGCCAGGAGGGATTAGACCTCCTTGCATGGTCACTGACAGGTGGTTTTCTCATCAAATCAGCTCTCAATTAACACAAAAAATAGGGGACTATGTTGTATTGATGATCTCCGCTTAGGAATTGTTTGCTTTATAGAGGGCGCAAGTAGCTATAAGTAGTGCAGTGGGGCTTTAATACAAAATGAACAAAATTGCTCAGGACAAAACAAAAATGTAGTCTTTAAAGGAACATGGTCCGTCTTTACAGAGGATTGGTAAAGTAGGTTTACCTTTACTGTACCATCACATGAGCCACAATCACTTCATCTCCCATTCCTGCATTTAATACTTACGGTCGTTTTTATTCTTCACAGGACAAGTGGACACCGCTGATCTTTGCGGCCAGGGAGGGTCACCTGGACATTGCCAAGGCTCTCCTGGACAAAGGGGCTGAAGTAGACCATGCAGACGTGGTAAGACAGAACTCTTCAAATTGGAACAGAACTCTTCAAATTGGAACAGAATTTCAGAAGTTAAGGCTCACTAAGACGTGACACTGTAAACCGCAACAAATAAAAAAATTTAAAATGTCATGTAAAAAACAAACAAACATGCAGTCGAATGTCCACTGGGCGCGACAAAGTTCCTGCATGTGTAATGAGATACAGACAAACACCAAAAAAATGCAGCGGTTTAGTCACGTCATATCTAAACAAAGCCATACTGTGGTCATACTATGTACATAAAGATACATGTAGATAGTGCCATTATGAAAATATATTTAGCTTGACATTTCAATTAAATTTGCATTTGTGATACAAATATCTGTTGCACAAATTTTCTACTGACTGTGTTGTCATATTTTGTTGTCACGATTGCATTGTATGTTTAGAGCCAGTATGTAGATCTTTAACTCTGTGAAATCGTAGGGGTCATTGCCCTTTTAACTCTCAGCATATGATTAACCCAGTGGCCCGAATCCGACAAATTTTAAGCCTGATGCCTGTTTTAGCTTTGGCAGTTAGTCTAAGTGATCCTTTATTAAACAGAATCCTAGACTTAAGGTTGGGGTGAATGCACTAGTGGAATATGGGCTAATGTAATAATAATTATAGCCTTCTTTCAAAAAGGACCAAACTCAAATGAATATTTTTTTTTTCTTAAATAAGGGACCTACTGTAGCTGGGTGAGATAAAAACAATCCTGTCCCTCATTAAAGCACATTTATCATTCCCTAGATTGTGTATGTATTACTATATGAGTTACAAAATCTGATACTTTCTTCTTTTATCTTACTGGTTTAAACAAACCTCTTCTTTTTCAACAATAGCCTGTTCTTTGAACTTTATTAAAGTTTGTCTAACTATGTTATTCATTTTCTTCTACCTGTTTCTCTTTCTTTGCCTCAGAATGGATGGACGCCTCTGATGTGGGCTAGTTATAAAGGTCATACAGATGTCTGCGTTGAACTCTTAGAACGCAAGGCTAACCCCAACGTTCAAGCCCATGTAAGTTTGAGACCAGGGCCCCATTTCACAAAACTTGTCATCAGTGGCAAATGACAGTTTTTGTTGTAAGCTACTAAAAAATCCTTGCTTCTGATTGGTTATCAGCAGACTTGTCACTGATTTTTGTCATTTGTTATTGAAAAAAAAAAAGCTTTGTGTAACGGCCCCTGTATGCAGTCCTTTACCCTTCTAATGTCTGTGAGATACCCTGTTATGACTGCTGATTGACCAGACACATAATATTTTATGAATTGTATTGCAAGGAAGAGTTCCAGCTGAAATAAATGTCAAAATACCTCTCCTTGAAATATATTATTATCAAAGGATGTAATGACAGGTTTTTAATCTTCTTTTAAAAACAAAGTTACATTTTTAGGCAAGGTTCAGTGAAGCAAAAAAGCCATGTATGTTGGTATGGTGTCCTTGAATGCACCCAAAATATGAAAATCTTCTCCTGTTTTTGTGCTTCTTGCAGGACATAGAATTCCCTTATGCCAACCAATAAAATGACATTCAGAGTTGTTTGATAACTCTCTGAAATGAACGCATGAAGTCGCTGGTTCGTAGAATCATGGTTTAGTTTCACTCAGAATGGCCAAAATGTTGACTACCGGTATTGCAAATATGACCATAGAGAAATATGCAGTACGCAAACGTAGCCTTGCACACATGGAGTAATTGACCGCCAGATAAAATTGCCATTTACAGACTTGCAGTGAGGTTTACCTTAATCTTATTGATTCAGAGAGCCACTACCAAATGTTCATTCCTGTAAATCAGTGTCCGGGGTGGCAAACGGGTACAAGCGTATCCAAAGCCGACAACTGTTAGCTACGTATAGCCTCTGAAGATATTGAAAGCACTTGCACTAAGCATTGGTGCGAGCGTCTCTACTTTAGCTGCAAGTGTCCTGATATCTATGGAAGGCTCACATTGGATAGTCTTATTTGACTGTTCATATCTTGATGGCGATGACAATGAAGTATACGTGCGGTGAGAATCCCGTAAAATGACAAGGCTGATTGGCTCGTTTCATTCGTCATAGTTTATGGTTGATACATGTATATCGTTGCTGTATATTCTTATATGGGCGCTATAGTATAACTACATTGGAAGGTCATCTGTATGTCCTGTAACTTGGATGAACTTCTGTGCAGGACCTGAAGAAGTGAGAAAACAATTGTATGTGAAAAGTTTGTTCTTTTTTGAAAGCTAATGGACTGTATAGGCTAATGTGCTTCTTCTGTAAATCTTGAGTGCTATTTTTGAACTACTCAGATGTACATACATGTAGTCGGTCAATAGGAACATCTTGAGGCATGTGACCTGATCAACATGTGTGATTTAAACAGTGGGAAGATAGCTCATTTTAGTTTTAAAGAATAATAACAAGCAATGCAATATTATTTTTCCTGTCCAAATATTCTTAAGATTGAAGATTGAATTTTTTTTGGTCAGCAGCTCTCAAAAAGTATTCTAATTGAAATTCCTTGCACTCTCTTTTATATTTCATAACTTCAGCTTAGGCCAAGGGATATTTTTCATTCTTTAATTACAACCGTCATAGCTTCATTAAGAAATGATATTGGATTGATTGAGCAATACAGCAACTTAATTGCATGTCCTTTGCTCAAATTTTGTTTAAGAATGTCAAACTAGAGAGGTAGAGACAATTTTTTTATCTTTATAAAATGAAATTAAGATGGAGCTGATGCAGCAATTCCCTAATTTCCAAGAACATCCAATCCTACGAATGCCAGCGACACCTAGCCTCGGAGTGAGCTGTAAATTGAAAGAGACATGCATTTGTAATGACTGTGAGTCTAACATTACTGATGAGAAATGACATGAAAAATAATCAACCCCTCAATAATTCATGGACCGCCGTCGTAGAATGTTAGCAAGCTCTTCTCCACCCTCGCCCTACCGCATTGTGTTGTTGGTGAAAGAAGCAGGGATGGTGATGAATGACGTTGTAAAAATCTGAATTATCATTGGGAACTCTGGTTGCTGGGGACCGCCATGGGGCGCATTCAACACGCCCGTACATCATGCGAGAGGGGCGCATGAATACCAATGAAGGTTTTTTCCTCCATTTGGCGGGACATCAGAAGTCGAGTCAGGTTTTCTGGGCAGATATTGAGGGAGGTAGACAGACAGTACAGGAAAAGGTTGGAGAAAGAATGATATTACCATTGCCTGATGAATTATAAGAATGTTAGCAATGACTATCATATTAACAGGAAAGATATATGGTTATGATCAAGGAATACTGTAAAAGTAACAAAATAACGTAAAAGCATAATATGTCTAGAAATTCGAGAATAGATTGTCCAGTAGGGTTACAAGTAGATGAAGCCTATTGAAAGTTTACTCTAGTATAAGAGGTCATCGACCTTCCCTCATGAACTACAACAAAACAGCTTGTAGAAAAGAGATTCAGGGTGTATTGTTTTATGGGAATGGACCAAGGAATTACTGTCTAGATAATGCCTGGACGTGTAATGATTGCAGAAGGAATTAATGAGGTGTTAAAAATGTATGTGTAATTACCATGTTGGTGATAAGTTATTTGAATTCTTTGAAGACTATGAAGCAGGAAGGCTTGTTTGGCAACAGTAATTTGTCTGAGCAACACATGATTCATAATTGTTGTCATTTACTCATAGAAAAGTAGTTCAGAACTGCTGAATGAAATTGTTAATTTATAGTATAGTAGGGATGTGTATCTCACCATCATCATCATAATCATTTATTATTAAAGCCAGCATTATCCCTCTCATGAGGGGTTACTGACTTTTACACCATGGTGACACTCCCTCCCTCGACTTCTTCTTGTCTCAAGCATTCTCCTCATTTAAACCAACTTTACTGCTTTCTTTCTTCATCATATCTTTCCATGAAATCTCTGGTCTTCCTTTCCCTCTTATGCCATCCACTCTCAGATCCCATGCTCTTTTCACAGGTTCATCGTCCTTCCTTGTCAACGTACGTATGGCGGATCTATCTATGAACTTTAATGTGTCAATACATTGGTCCGTTCAAATGACGTGAAATTGCTTTCTGGATGAGTTGATATTAAGAAGAATCCAGTTTAGATAAATAGAAAGAAATGAATGCGTCTTTTTTAAATTAACTTTTTAGCTTCTTGTAGCCGATTGATCGATGATTGGAAAAGATTTGCATCTATTTCTCCCTGCATGCCTCTTGATGATGGTATTCACAAGTTATTACCAGCTCATCATTATATTCAGCTGTGACATTTTGTGAGCAAGAATCGAGGCTGGATTACGATGCACCGCATATCTAACTGGGTCACACATACACAACAGTGAATGTGAATTGGAAGGTTGTTTCACACTGCCGCTAGTACTGCTCTATGGTGGTATTCACAAGTGGTGTACAACACCTTTGTGTATGGTGTGCCACTTATGTAACTGGATCACACACAATGAGGACTGTAAATTGAAATTTGTTTCACACTGCCACTGGAGCTGCTACATGTTGGTGTTCACAAGTAATGTACAACCCCTCTGTGTATCCCTGATGTACCATTCATCTAACATTGTCAATGATGAGTAAAGTGGTCATTGCCTCCCACTGCCATTGTTATGCACGCGTCTTTGTGTCGGTGTTGACAAGTGTTGTAAATGTATACAGCCATTTGCATACTGTGCATATGAGACACAGTGCATTGAGGATGGTCTAATCAGGGACTTGATAGACAAGGACTGGAATCAAGCCGCTCTCCTTTGACCCCATGCTCCACGCCGCCGAAAAGTTATGCGCTAATCTGCAGCTGGTAGAATAAAAGAGCAC
>BEXV01001036.1:66236-77007 GCA_003118195.1 Hemicentrotus pulcherrimus | reverse complement strand
GATTCCACAACGTTTCTTTCACAATGCAATCGCATGACCATAACTGGTCTTTACCTTAACGTTCCCATAAATATTTTTAATGTTTTTTATTATTGTATTAATGTTGTTTATATATTCAAATTTGTCATGATTGTAAAGCGCATAGAGAAATTTTCAATTTGTTATGGAATATTCTCTATTATTATTATTATTATTATCTAGGATCAGTGATGACCTTCTGACCCTCCACGAGTCGGACCCTCTGGCCGACTTGGACCAAGATGGACGTAGCTTTATGGTTTGTCTCGCCAGGCATACCCCTCAATTGACCTGCGGTGACCTCAGAAATTTCCTCTCGTGTACCTGCAACCTGGATCCACAGCTTAGGAAACAGATCAGAGGTAGGGAAGGGAGTTAGACAGACAAACTTTCATTATTGCTCATGTAACTTGGGCAAACAGCTTAGGATAAATACATGGACAGAGGAAGGGAGAGAGGTAATAAGAGAGCTTTTAGGGAAAAGTTGTAAAATGTTGAAAGAGAAGTGCAGAAAAGGTAGTCGCAAAGGGCTTAAGTGGGTCTACAAATTTGTGAGGGGCTGATAACGGCAAAAGAGGTTTTGGTGCCCTATTAATCATGATTTTAACCAAGATTCCATTAGCAATTGACCAGTGCTTATACCCGTCTTATAAAGAGTTGCGACTGATCCGAATCAATTGCAAGTCCTCCAATCAATCGCAAGTTTACAGTGTCGTATCTTGTACATGTACATAGTTGCGCTAAATAACAAATCTTTATAAGACTGGGCCATCGTATGTGAAATTGCACATTGAAAAGAGACTACAGTAGAATTCATTTGTAGAAAAGTGTTGAAAGGTACCTTGGTCCCTGACCCCTCACTCACTCCATGTGTGTTTCCATGTCCGATTGTCTTTGACAGACTCCATTGAGACGACGGATTCTGCAGGGAGCCATCCCAACATGAGCAGCCTGGTCAGACCACAAAGCTTCGCCCATAGCTTCCCAGCCCAACCCATCACATCCACCAGAGCATCCCTCTACTCGTCCATCAGTGATACCCCATCGCGTCTTAACTACCAGATGATGGCTTCCAACCCTTTCATGAAGAAGGTAAGAAGATTTCTGAAATGTTAAAATAATTTAAAGCCCCACTGCACTACTTATGGCTACTTGCGCCCTCTATACTTGCGCCCTCTATATAGCAAACAATGTCTAATCGGTGGCCATTGGTCCCCCATGATCCCCTTTTTCTTATGATAGTTGAGAGCTGATTTGATGAGGTAACCACCCGTTGGTGACCATGCAGAAAGGTCTAATCCCTCCTGGCCAAACTAGTGCAATTGGGCTTTAAAGGATAGTTCAAAGTTATTGAAGCTTGTGCCCTTGAACATTTTCAACAGCAATATGGTGCCTTATAAATGTTGTGAATCACTATTGTCATTATCAAATCGAATCATTGAAAAATTCTTTAACAGTGTTGTGTCCTTCCTGCTTTAAGTGTTAGTATCCTCTTCATTATTATCAGCATTGTCATCAAGATCATCATCATTTTACCAATGGTTCATTATATAGTACTTACTAGAATTATGAATGGGTTTGAAATCTTTAGATGAACACAAATGTACATGATTTACTTACATATTATATTGTGAATTCAGTTATGATGAGTTTCTTCCAGTAGTAATAAGTATTTCCTATACTTGTTTTTGATGTATAGATCCTCCAAAGTCCTGCATCCACCCCTCAACCAGGGATTCTCACTGTCAAGGACGTTTGCGATAGATTACTCAGTCTGGACGGCATCGACAAACATTCGATCCCCCGTTACCAGACTCGCATCGCCGAACACCACATCAATGGCCACGTCCTGTTACAGTGTGAGCTCGACGAACTCAAGACAGTCTTGGACATGACGTTCGGTGATTGGCAACTCTTCAAGGCCATGGTGATGCAGATGAGGGGTATGGCCATGAGCGCTGCCGCCACCCCACACAGCCCCAGTCAGGCCAGCAGTGACCCTCTGGTAGATGGAGAGGAGGAGCCAGAGGAGAAGCCGGAGGAGCCAGTCGATCCGGCCAACGACTATCTCAACCTGAGCTATGAAGAGCTGCGGAAGAACTCGCAGATGTCGTCGCAACGGTCGTCCATTCATAACTCGCGTCTGTCCCTGGGCACGCTAAGGAGCGAATCCTCTCACCCAGAGACGTCCAGTGGTGAGAACACACCGGCGAGGAAGCGCGCAAGTGGGCAACCCAAGTACTCCACGTCCACGAGCCTCGCCGGTATGTTGGTCAGCATGGATAGTGGCATTGAACAAAGCAATAAAAACATTCAGGATGGTGCTCAGCAGACTGTAGGTGCTAGTGTGAACAATACCACCGTGACAACCACACCGGCTAAAAACACTCGGGTTGTCCCAGTGACGACCACCTCCAAATCAACGGCTAGCGTTGGGACTAGCACGGGGCTGACGACGGTTGCTGCTGTTCATCCAAACAGCAACGGAAAGAAACCCAGTGATGGAGGAGCAGAGAAAGAGGCAAGTAGCAGTACATCATCAGAGAGTAGTACTGATATCACAGCACTAAGAAGAGACAGCAGAGGAGACATCTCAGAAGATGAGCCTACTCTGACACCCGAGGATGGCAAACTAGAGACAAGGACTACATCTTTGTTAAGTAGTGGTGGTGATAAAGCTAAGCATAAAATAGAGAGGCAGATACAGGAAGAGGAAGATGAGGAGGAAGAGGACAAGGAAAGCTCACCTTTATTGCAAATAAAAGAGCCCATAGACATTAAAGCAAAGAGCAAAGTCAAGGAAAAGTTGTCGAATGGCAGTGTGAATGAGATGGAAGCGATGTTGACAGAGAGCAGCGAGAGTCCGCTGCACCTGTCGGGCTTAGTATCAGGTGAAGAGACAAGTAGTAGTGAGCAGGGCTCACGACCGGTTGAACAGGATGATCGCAATCAAATTAGTCCCACCCTTAAAGAACAGGTCACTCGAGATGTCAATAAAATGTTTGAGAACTTGCAGACAGAAATCACAAGTCGTTCCAAGGAAGGCCAGTCCACCGTTATTACAAGTCCTACGACAGGACGGATACGCGTTCTACGTGCTCCCATCAAAGTGGAGCAACAGACGCATGATTTATCGTTGCTTGCTAGTTATTCCACCTTCATACCACCGGTACGCGAGTTAGACAGTGTGCCTGAGTCGCATGTGGCGAGTTCCACGTCGGTGTCGTCCATTGGGAAGCAGCGACGCGTCACTGGAGGGAGCCCTATCAAACATTCACAATCCGTGGGGGCCATTCCTGCCCCTTCACCGTCCATCACCAGTCAGGAATCCTACAGCCGCTTCTCCGAAACGGGAGCCGGTCTCCACGAGAATAAGCGGACTCTAGACCAAAGCTTTGACGAGTTCATCAAGCTCTCGCTGGGCGAGCAGCGCAAGAAGCGTCATCAGATCCACACGCAGCTCTCGTTTGAAAGCGAGAGGAAGCCGGGGAGAGGTGGGCAGCGCCAGATGAACCAGAGCGAGCTGATCAGGAGATCGGCACCCATGTTACTCAACCCCATGGGACGATCTCCCGAACATAGCATCGATATTGATGATGAAGCCACCCCAGCCCAGGAGAAACAGAAGTCTGTGGATGACGGTCACTCAGTTGTTTGATAAAGCGCCCTCTTTGTGTGATTACATGTATTGTTGGTAGTACTGCTCGTAGAGTGTAACTTAATCTTGCCAAAGTACATTCGGGCTTTACCCAAGATTCAAGACTAATTGTGATATGTTGACATATTAATTGATCAGAATGATTATATTGTATTATCTGATAGATAGTAGATCTTATTTGAAGCGTGAAATTATTCATGGAAAGCTTATATATATTTAAATTATATATATATTTGAGAATGATGTGATGTCTCTTCTTTTCTGGCATTGATGCAGATGGTTGCGTTTTTCAAAGTTTGCTGTGCAAAAAATAACTTTTGACAGGATGGCATTGATGCTAGCATCTTTCATCACTAGATGTGGAAAGAATTTCAGAGGAGATGAATATCAAGTGAATATCTTTTATGGGTACTATTAAATAAGTTTTGTGACAAAAGATATGAACTTTAATAATGTGATGTCTGTAATTTTTTCATGATGGTTCTGAAGCTATATTTAATAAATTTTTGCTATGTATTGAATAATATTATTCATTTTAAACATGAAAAGGAGATGATGGTTGATGACCTAATTATTAGTTTTATATTTGTGTCATAGAATTAGTGTAAACTATCTAACAATGATCCTAAAAATTATTATATCAGTGTAGAAGTTAGATAAATCGTGATACAACTATTTAATTCATATTTTTTGTATTTGTTATGCTTTCTTTACATAAATCTACTCAAATTTGCAATGTTGATCTTTTGATCTCGTCCCCAAGTCAAAAAGTCCATTAATATTAATGTCGTGAATATTTTAAACTTCAAATTTAAATAGAACGGTAATTCTATTTGAAATATAGATGGGGTCAAAAGTCTAATATGTTCCAGATTTTAATTGTAAAGAAAACTGAGTGTGAGGTGTCTTTTGCCAGTATATTTATTTTTTTCATTTATTTTATTGATTGATTGATTAATGAATGTTTGCACAAATGCGTGTTGATACATCCTCCCTTACTGATTTAAAGAGAAGGTTGAGTTCTGGAGAGAGGTGAAAATAATTTGTGAGCTTTATCATTGTTTAAAGCGTGGAATAACATCAGAGAAAAAAATGTACGTTGAAAAGCAGGGCTATTCAAAATATGACAAGTCACAGCTTCCAAATGATGCCCAATTTTTATGCTACATGTTTGTGTAGTCCCATATACATCTTTCTTTGTACAGTGCTTGTTTCTTTACCAAGACTGGGCCAAATATCTTATCATTTTGATGACTCCGGAAACTTGCAGTACAGACCAATATTGATATGCTACATGATTAACCTTTTCTGATTGTTTCTCTTTAATATGTCCCAGAAAGCTTGAATGCTAATCCACTGATTTAGAAAGAAACTGGGGACATGTACAGAAACGATGATTTGCAATAATAAGGAAATATAATATTGTGTCTAATACAAACATAGTCCAAATAGTCATTTGCGAGAAATGCGCATTGAATAGTTTTTTGCAAGATATGCAAGTAGGATGGGAAATGAGCGCTTGTCTACGTTTAGAGCACATTCGAAAATCTAAACATTTTTTTTCTTTTTTATGTTTTGCTCAATTTCCAAGAGCAGCATTATGGAATTATAATTATCTTGTTTTTATCAAATCGCTTCAACCTTTCTGACAAATTGATTTGGTTGCGTATTAAAATGGTGCATGGGCTTTATATGTTAATCAGTGTTTATGAGTTCATTCATTAACCGGACAAGAACCTTGTGGTCTAGCGGTCTAGCTGTTAAAAGGAAGAGGACTGAGATTATTAGATTCTTAACAGTATTCCATTCTTGATGTGTTTCTCCTGTACTCCCCGTTTCCCAGTCTTCCCATGTAGAATTAGATTGAAAATGAAGTTCCAATACGAATGAATTTGGTTCCTTATCGTCTTTTTGAGTTAATTTGAAGGATTAGATATTACTTCCCAGTATACCATCATAATCAAGTAAATCTACGATAGAAATGAAATACAAGTTATTATTGTATTTGTAAATGAACTGAAAATTCATTTATTGCAAGGGTTTTTGAAGAAGAAAACAAAAATGTGACACGCTTGTCCTTCTTCCTATAGAGAAGTGTGGAATCTCCTTTTTCATCATTGTTCCAATCTTAAATTGTCATTTCCGCTCATGTGTCTTGTGGAAATGTAATATATTTTTCTTCATTTCTTCATCAATAAAGTAACAGCTTTTCTAGCTTTATTATATGGTCATACAGATTATGTGTGCAATACATGTACATCAGTGTGAGCCTTGAAATACCAAAGAGAAACTTGGAGTCCCCCAAAATCCTCATTTTCAATCACATATTTCAGTTTAACAGTGAAAAGAATTTCATGAATTTTGCGAGTTTGATCTCACAAATCTAGTTTGATCTCTTTATTGAATTACCTGTATGGAAAACAAATGACATGCATTAGGAATACTGCCATATGAAATTTATTTCTGAAGGGTGTATGAATTTGAGTTGCCCTTAGAGCGGATTCTTTAAAGGTGCTTTATNGGGGGGGGGGAGGGGAATTTTGAAATTTTGTTTTGGTTGAGCTGTGCATAAATTTCAATCTCCTTTTGATTTTCCATCTATAGTACTGGTACCCTTAAAGTTATGTAGATATTCATTTTTGAAATAGTGTTGAAGGACTTACAAATGTATTCAGAGTGATGAATATATCTCTTCCCCGAGTGCCTAGTCATGTTCATTCCTAATACCTAGCTAGATGATATGTCAGGTAAATCTTATAGATGGTTACGTGGCAGCTAGAGTTTTCATTTGATTTTCAATTTGATGATCAGGGCTCAGTTTTATAAACAATTGCGATTGATTCGAATCGATCATAACTTCATACCAATGGCAACTCTGTACTAATGATGAAGTTTTATGTAACTTCGCAATTACTTCGAGGGCTTGAGAATAATCCAGATCAATCGCAACACATTCATGGGCCTTGGCATACCCATCGACACTATCCATTGCATGATTTTACTATTAGTCTACCATTTCTGATTTTTAATAAGGTCATGCTTACTACAGCTGATTTTAACCCCATTTCATTTTCTTGGTTGTCTCGTCAACTTTTAAAACGTGAACATTGAAATACCTGTATTCAATATGAAGGTCATGCGTGCCCAAAATATTGTTTTTCATTGTATATGCCGACAGATTTTATTTACACATCCTACATTTGCGATTTTTTTTTTGGGGGGGGGGAGGGGCAGGTAATATTATGATTATATGTATATGATTTATGTTGCTGAATCTTGTATCACTAGAAATTTATAACTAAGTACATAGATAGTAGATTCATACATACCTGTACAACCCTTTACAACTTGATGAATATTGAATTATTTATTGCATCTTGTTACATGTGTGTTAGCATGCAAGAGAACCTGCTACTGAATATTCCTACCCCATTTGACTTAAAGTATCATTTATTGCAATTTTGCCTTGTGTGTGACTAGGATGGGGCATGAAAATGCAAGGGGATAGTAGAGTGGATTAGATCATAATTATTTATTCTGTTGTAGTCATAATTGCAGATAAAACTTTGGGGGGCTATCTGATATTAATATCGATTGTAAGAGAATTATGTGTTGACATCTCCCCCAAGTTTAACCCATGAAACACCAAAATGCAATATGCAGGGGGTTTAGCTATAAACATATGTATGTTTTGATATCAAAGGGTTTCATGTCTCCTCATCAAAATTAACCCGTTGACTACTGAATTATCTTATTCCCATAGGCTTAACACAGGGACCACCAGGTTCCCGTAAGCAATGGGTTAAAGATTTGAATGTAAAATTGAAAGTGGGTGCGATTGTAGTTTGACACCACTAGAATCATATCGTATTGGTATCGAAGGAGACCAAATTCTCCCTGTCCTTTTCATTTTAAGTCACCGCTTTATAATTTTGTTAAATAAAAGTTGTGTGCAATTTGCCTAGTTTTTGTGGACAGCTGTTTGTTGTACGAAGATGAATTATGACTTGCTCTTTATCGTTGTATTTTATGTTTTGTATTTATTTGTACATTTTGATTTGTTGGCATTGGAAGGAAAGTGGAAACCTTTTTCCGTTTTGTTTTTTTCACCAGTACAATTGTGCATTTACTGAAATAGATGTTTTCTCCCTTTTTTAATGCCTATCTCGTCATCGCCCCTACATCTTTTTACCCACGACGTAGGATACGTGGAAAACATTTTGAAGTTTTAATTTCTCCGGTCTGTCCTTTCAATATGATAGTTGATGTAGTGAGAACACAATGTACAGTATTAACAGATGAGATGTGTGAACAGTTTCTTAGTGTATGGTGTACCGATCAGAATTTTTAACCTCATACCATTTGTTGAAACTATTTGAAAACCGATGATGAAAAATATATAAACCGCTTTCATGGCGTGAAAGCAACTTTAAAAAAATACAGTGGAGTTTCTGTTGTTATCTTTTCTAGTCTGATCTCTCCATGGTTTCACTTCCCCTTTGGCTACGCAAGGGGGGAGGGGGGGCTTATTTGTAGAAAAAAGTGAAAATATTAGAAAAGCCTAATATCCTGAGAATGAGATTGATAATGACCCCCATCTTGCTACGAGAGGGGCATAGGGGCAAATTAAATGAAAAAGTGAAAATATTAGAAAAGCCTAATATCCTGAGAATGAGATTGATAATGACCCCCATCTGGCTACGAGAGGGGCATAGGGGCAAATTAAATAAAAAAATAATCAGTTCATCATTTTTGTGAAAAAAGTGAAAAATATTCAAATAGCCTAATGTCCTCAAAATAAATGTCCCTCTATGCCATAAGATGGGTTTCGTCTGATTTGGCTGCAAAAGGGGCATAGGGGCAATTTGCATAAAAATTTGAAAAACACTACTTTTGGGCCAATTCAGCATTATTTGAATACCGGTAGCCTATCCTCAAAATGAGTGTCCCTGCATCTGATTGATTCTGATGGCCATCTGGGTAAATTTGTAAAATTTCAAAAACGTCACTTTTTTTCATTATTTTGGTGAAAAAAGTGAAAATATTTAAATGGCCTCAAAATAAATTTTCCTTTATGCCATAAGATCTGATTTGGCTACGGAAGGGGCATAACGGCAATTAAATAAAAATTGAAACAAGACACTTTTCGGACATGCAATAACATACTTTGTCAAAAAGTGTCATTTTTCTACATTTCATGAAATAATCTACAATAAAATAATTTTAATAAAAAGGGGTCATTGTCACCTTTTAGATATGAAAATTCATAAATTTTGGCCAAAATGATAGGCTATCCCCTTTCCAATTTTTGTCAAAAAGTGTCATTTTTCTACATTTCATGAAATAATCTGCAATTTGAATATACAAGGGTCATTAACACCTAGAGATGTAAAGAAATGAAAATAGGCCTTTTTAAAAATTTATAAATTTTTGCAAAAATGATAAGCATTTTGTGAAAGAGTGACATTTTTCTACATTTCATGAAATAATCTGTAATAATATAATTTGAATTGACAGGGGTCATTGACACCCTCTAAAGATGAAAATAGGCATTTTCAAAAATTTATGAAATAATCTGCAATAACATTATTTTTATAGACAGGGGTCATTGACACCTTCTAGAGATGAAAAGATATGAAAATGGGCCTTTTTGAAAATTCATAAATTTTGGCCAAAAGTTTCTATTTTTTCTACATTTCATGAAATAATCTGCTATAACATAATTTGAATAGACAGGGGTTATTGACACCCTCTAAAGATGACAATGGGCATTTTTTTTTTTAATTCATGAATTTTAGCCAAAATGATGGGCTAACCCTTTGTCATTTTTTCTACATATCATGAAATAACCTGCAATAACAATATATTAATAGACAGGGGTCATTGACACCTTCCAGAGATGAAAAGTTATGAAAATGGGCCCTTTCAAAAATTCATGAATTTTTACCAAAATGATAGGCTAACCCCTTTTGTCAAAATGTTTCATTTTCTACATTTCATGAAATAATCTGCAATAACATTATATTAATAGACAGGGGTCATTGACACCTTCTAGAGATGAACAGATATGAAAATGGGCCTTTTTGAAAATTTTATGGGCATTTTTGTCAAAAGGTGTCATTTTTCTACACTTCATGTAATAATTTGCAATATTAATTTCAATAGACAGGGGTCATTGACACCTTTAGAGATGAAAACTTATGGAAATAGGCTTTTTTGAAAATTCATAAATTTTGGCAAAAAGGATAGGCATTTTGTCAAAAAGTTTCATTTTTCTGCATTTCATGTAATAATCTGCAATAACATAATTTGAATAAAAGGGATCACTGACATCCTCTAAAAATGAAAATAGGCATTTTTAAAAATGAATTTTGGCCCAAAAGTTTCAATTTTTTTCTACATTTCATGAAGAAATCTGCAATAAAATGAATTAAATATTTTAGATATGAAAATGGGCCATTTTGAAAATTCATAAATTTGGGCCAAAATGATGGGCTAACCCCTTGCCATTTTTGTCAAAAAGTGTCATTTTTCTACATTTTATGAAATAACCTGCAATGAAATAATGTGAATAGACAAGAGTCATTGACACCTTCCAAAGATGAAAAAATATGAAAATAGGCTTCATAAATTTTGGCCAAAATAAATGGCTATCCCCCTTCCCATTTTTTTACATTTCATGAAATAACCTGCAATAACACAATTTTAATAGATAGGGTTCATTGACACCTTCTAGAGATGAAAATAGGCCTTTTTAAAAATTCATGAATAGTATTTGCTTAAATGATAGGCTAACCCATTGCCATTTTTGTCACAGTTGGACACAATATGGCGACTACTGCTTCGTTGGGCAAGCACATTACAAAGGAATATACGCCATGTTAACTATGAACATGACGAACAAAGAAAGCGGACAAAATATACAGTTCCTCGGGTAGACAAAGGACATCCCTTCTCTGCTAGTATGTAATAAGGTTAATATGCATGTGACACCTGTTTTACACATTTTTACATAATAGCAATGAAGGGATGTTCCTTTGTCTACCTGAGGAACTGTATATTTTGTCCGCTTTCTTTGTCAGTCATGTTCATAGT
>BEXV01001036.1:53387-63878 GCA_003118195.1 Hemicentrotus pulcherrimus | reverse complement strand
CCCCCCCCCCCCCTCCCTCCATATGCCAATGAATTTGAATACATAACGGAAATGGTCTACTGGCACAAATAATATCCACATATCTTTTAAACATGGAGATGTCCAACTTGGTGCATCTAAGAATTGATCCAATGTGAGCATTACTTTAAAAAAAATTAGTGTTTACCAAAATTTAATATTCAATGTGACAAAGCTGCAAATGAAAAACTTGGAAATTAATTAATGAAGGGGTGAACAACCGGGGTAATCAAAATCAGCCCTGGCCGGCCATATATTCATCAGATAGTGTAAGCCATATGTTCCTAGTTTAGGGGCTGTTCACTCTGTATGTACACAGATGATATTGATGGTTTCAGAGATGAATAGGCACACAAAAATAAGTAGATGGGGCGGATGGCAAAGACCGATGCATATCATTCCAAACACATCCAAGATATACCACAACTTCCCCCCTTCCCCTTATAAGAAAGAAGTAGTTATTGCTAGGGTTGGTGAATCGTTTTGAATGGTGAAAACTGACTGAGGAAAAGCCAATATTTTTCTAACACTTCTGTAATATAGACAATGTAATACCAAAAATATTCATGACATGAAACTTTTGCAATTAGTTAACGACAGCCATTTTTATGGCAAAATTTCCATAACAATGATGCTACAGCATTTGCATGGTGCCCTCGATCTAGTAAACTATTCTGAGGCGCAGAGGGAGATTATTTCCCTAGTTTTGGCATGGCTGCCATAATGGCGCTCTAGCATTTCAAGGAATTAATTCCTGCCAGGTACCCAATGTACATCACCTGGGTTGAGTGTTGCAAATGTAGATCAATGTCTAATTGCCAAAAGACATTAGTGCCGTGGCGGGACTCAAACCACGGACCTTGTGATGGTCAGTCCGGCGACATGTACACTCGACCACGACACCTCTACATAACTTGTGACAAATGAAACAAGGAATCTTGACCGAAATTTTCATGCAATTTGTCGAGTTTCTGGTTTATGGTAGTCGTAATAGCATAGTAAGTCAAGTACAAAATTCAAGTAAAAACCTACCAGATCCCTATATCCGATATGGAATGTTACATAACACATTAAAGAATGGCAAGAGCAACAACTTGTTAGGACAGAGTAATAAGAACTTTTGATATAATACTATAATTCTAAGCATATACTTCAGATTAATCTAACAAGTATTTGACCACATAGAAAACTTCTTTTTTAAAGAGAGGCAAATGTTTTCCAAATGCATGGTCAGCAGGGATGGTATTCGGAAAGCTCACTTAACTTTCCTTTCAAGTCCTCAAGTTTAATCAAGTGCTCAAAAACCTCAAAATAGGTATTCTGAAAGCACAATAGTAATGAAATGAGGATTCAAGTGAACTATCAGAATGCTGATTGGCTAATGGAGCACTCAGCGAGCTGTCAGAATACTGCCCCAGAAAGTCGAGACATGCATCCACTCAGGTTTAAAATAATTATATAAATCAGTTGTACCACATGCACCAACATGCCTGTTTACTACACTCAGGTAAGCAAACAAAATACAAAAAGGTATTCTACTAATCATAACTCCAATATAAACAAAATAATAAAAAATGTCTTTTATTTAAAAAAGCACATTGTCAAAATCTTCCAATTTTAAGGAGCCTGCATAAACTTTAGATTTTTCCACTACTGCTTTACAAAAGACAATTATACCTCTGCAAAATGAATATAAAACAAGATAAAAATTTATGAAGGTTAGAAAAACAATTATTGCATTGCATGGCATTCATAGTAGAACTTTACACAAAATTATAAATGGTTCACATCCAAGCTAAATTCCATTAAAAAAATGTCTTCTTAATTTCGTTTTTTCCCTCTCTAAAATAAACACTTGTACTCTATTCTCACACACTGGGGAACTCAAAAGTACAAAATGACTTGGTATAAAAGAACACGATCAAGATGGTCATAATAATACAAGTTGTCCAGTGTGGAACTCTATGATCAATTACTTGCATAGTCTAGTGAAAGAGCAATTTCATGATCAGCATTTGTTTTTTTAAATAAATATATTGGCAAAGGAAACCCATTTCAATAAATAATGCTTTAGATTATCAAAACAAAGACAAAGTAAAACTTCATTGAAATGATCATTCAACTTATGTTACTTCAAAGTGTACATCCATTGTTAGATTCTGTTAGCCTAGCTTTGTCAATCAAATTAAGGACCATGATTTCTATAAGTCAAATTGTCCTTATCGCATCAAATTTGATTTCCACTCCACATGACAATAAGAGAGCAGACCTGGGGCCCGTTTCACAAAGCCCTTTTTTTAATGACAAATCACAAGAATCAGTGAAAAGTCTGCTGATAACCAATTAGAAGCAAGGATTTCAGTAGCTTATAATAAAAACTGTAATTCGTCACTGATGACAAGTTTTTGTGAAACACCCCCCCAGCTTGGACATGGACTGATAACATCAAGCAGTGAATGGGCATGTCATTTGAGCAGCTAACTAGAACAGCTGAAGACAGGAAATTATGAAGTACCTTCAGGTATGTTCATTTCATTGTTGCCCACAAGGCCTGCATGCTATGAAAACATAGATATATAGATAGATAGATGACATCCCAAATTATTCTACGCTTTATCCAACAGGTTGCCCCTTTTACAAACACAAATTCAACACCCAATATTTTAAGGAACACCTCTGGCTCAAAATGAGCCCTTAAGGAGATAAAGATGTGTAAAAATCCTAAGGTTTTCCATGCCACGTTCAATCTGAACTAGCCTGAAAAGGGGAGGGTATCGAGCCTGAATTTGGGTAAAAGACTGAATACTGGCATCTCTGCAATCCAAGATTTACTTATGTATAGGCTGGCACAGCATATTTTGAAGATTTAAATAGGCAGTTAGATTTTACCAAACACTAGCAGGCTACCTAAATTTAAAAAATTGCATTACAAGAGACCTGTTTGTCCCACTTTGTCAGTGACATGAAATAAGACCTCCAAAAAGTTTAAAATAACTTTTTAGAGTGCCTGCTCAAAAAGTCCTACAAAGAAGGAGTATGTTTTTTTTCATTGTTGACCAATGTAAAGGGCTTGTTTCTGGATACTTTTAACACATTATTGCACATGGCATTACAACCTCTCTTTTTCCCTTTCATTCTGTTTCCTCTCTCACTTTCAATCTTTCTCCCACCCTTTTAAACATTCACCCAAACTTTTACTCTCACTTTCATGTTCACTCTCTTTGGATTAGTTCAATCAAAAAGATCAACTGTAAGTTCTTTTTCAGATTACAAGCCCTCTCTTGCTCCTCGTAAGAACTTCTCGGTGGCCTCGATGCAAGGTGACGATGGAGCCGGAGCTAGAGCAGCCCCCTCGTTGGTCTTGAATATGAAGGTGTAGAGGAAGACTAACGTGATGATGAGGAAGAGAAGTTTTTGTAACCAAATCATCCTGGAATTCTCTCTCCTTAACTCGCACATCTGCTCTTCCATCGATTTCAACTGTCAAAAAAATAAGAAGGTTTGGAAATCAATTCCTTTGTACATGTATGCATCATCTACAAGTTCAACTTTTAAAATGTAAACATTCTGATACAAAATTCCTTAAACAAAGTTTAGGTATGGGGTCATAAATTTTGCTCAAATGAATATTGGAAGCATTTGCGACTTTAGAATATTTGATGATCATTGTTGCGGTTTAAATCGAGTCTAAAGTGATGAAATTGTAAACAATAAACTCTTTATGTTGTATATAGCTCCCTTTCAAGATTGATATTACTTTAGCTTTAAAACAATGTTTCTTAACTACATCGACCAATTTGCTATTGCCGTTTAGAAATTATACATCAGAACTGCATATTATGAGATTTTCATGGTCGCAGCTACATGTACCATGGAATGCCCTTTAAAGGTGCTATTTGAAATTATTAGAAATTTACTGGGAGCACTGGTAAATTTTTGTTCATTCTATTACTCGAAAGCAGAAGGGATCAATAGATCAACATTTTAAAGGATTACTACCCATCCATTTTTCAAAATTTCCCAAACCTTTGCAATACCTTTACACAAACATACACAAATAACAAACAGATGTCAAACAAAAATAAAATGAAATCCTGCTATAATTCAATATCTAAGTTTGAACACACTTTCATCGAACACAACTTGGAATTTCATTCTACCTTTACTCTTTAATTTTTTCATTATCTTGATTTTTTTTTTAAAGTTGTAATTACATTACAATTTCTCTATTTGCGAACATCTAATATTAAATTTTGACGATATGCATGTCAGAAAATCTTCCACTATGTTGTACAATATAGAGCCCTGTGATCTGTAACTTTTTTCTCTAAAGAAATATAATGGATTTTGATAGCTATCAGTTATTCTCACCTTATTCAGGACGGTCTGCATGTTCTTATCAGTCTGCTGCAACGGCTCTCCTATTTTGGTCATCAAGGGATTGAATATACAGCTCATCCTGACAAAAATAACACAAAATATACCAATAATAACAATCTTGCCTGAAATATCACCTCCTAATTTGTATTCAAAGTAGATGAAGTGTCTTCTCACAATTCTGAATCTTTTAATTTTTATTATTGGATAGAGAATATGAACCACAGTGCTGCTATTGCATTCATTGAAATCAATCTTTGTCCTTTGTTGTATCACCCTTTCACCACCCTCAAGGCCAAGTAAGATTTAACATGTTATATGATTTTACATCCTGCATACTAAGAATCTTGCAATCTAATTGGTCTAAACGAGGTCACTTGATCAATGATGGATTTACCATCACTTCATGGCCTTGAGCTAGAGGTGCAATAGTACTTTTGTCATGATTAATATTTTTTTTTATGCTGCCCCACTTGCCCATTGATAAGCATAGCAAAGTAGGTTACGCGAAATGTCAGTGTCTTTTTTTTAGGCCAAACTACAAGTCAACAACGCTTAATTTTAATCGTTGGAAAAGTCAAATGCACACGCATCGACTTTATTGCATGTATGCATGTTGTGCTTTTAACTACCAATATCTGCTGAAGCTAAACTGTCTGCAGAATCAGAACGCCGCAAACAAAAACCTAGTTCTTTTAATTCTGTAAAATTTACTTTAAATAGACCTTATTGGCGATGTGGGATATAAAACAAATATTAACCTCCTTTACTCGGACAATGGATACAAACTATCATCGCCTCGGTGATCTCGGGGCTACTATCATCCCTCCCCTTGCGGCTCGGGATGATAGTAGCCCCCCGAGATCACCTCAGTGATGATAGTTTGTATCCATTGTCCGAGTAAAGGAGGTTAATATTTGTTTACTATAGACCCTTCCAAACAGTAACTGCTTTGAAAGCTACTGCACTGCAATAAACAATGTCATATTAATATAACTCTAGTGAGAAGCTATTCAATAGGTGAAACAAGACTAAAATACCAACTGAGTACCAATGACGAAAATACAAGCCTTTTGTACTTTTAAAAACTGAGAAGAGATCTGTTCATGGTCTGCGGCACAAATATTCAACCTGAAACTCTTAAGGTCTTACCTATGCTCGATTATATCTTCTATTTTGACGTTCTTCCAGAAGTAGGTGATCTCCGAGTTGGTTTTGAAGGATTCATCGCCTGGATCACTGCTCATGAGCAGGAACTTGTCTCTCACCACACACTCTCCAGGACCTAAAATAAACAAGGATAATTGCACAGTATGTCAATGGTTTCTTCGAAAAACAGTATTCAATGGGGAAGTTCAACTTGATATTAAAGATAAAGTTTAGTACTGGTCATGCGATTGAATTGTGAAAGAAACGGTGTGGAATCGATCAGAAAAGGATGATCAACCAGTAGATAAGTATTGGTGTGTACTGCAAGGTTCTGGAATCATCAAAATGATAAGAAATGTGGGCCAGTCTTGGTAAAGTCACAAACACTGTACACAGGAAGATGTACATGGGACTACACGAACATGTGGCGTAAAAAACCTACCCCAGAGTTTTACGATTTTACATGCCATATTTAGAATATGAAGGCATTTGTAGAGCCATGCTTTTCAGGGAAAATGTCTTATCTAATGTTCTTCCACACTTGCATAATAAGAATGATAACGCTCACAAATTATTGCTCACCTCTTCCCAGAACTCAACCTTCTCTTCAGGAGTAATGTAGACTTACCTGAGAGTAGCGTGATAGTGATATGTATTGATGAACCAGGATTAATGGGTCCAAGGCTGGGTCTTACTTTATATCTCTCTGGATTGGTTATCTTCATCTGAAAATTTTGTTAAAAAATAATCCTCATTGCCAAGTCCCTTGGAGAGGACATAAATGAATATCATATAAGGGTGTGTGGCGGGGGCGTCGCCTCGTAGCCCACAAATAATTTATAAGGTACAACATTGAGTTTTTGTTGTACAAACGCCATTGGGCCCCCAATCACACATATATGAATATTTATGCTGGGGGCTCCTTCCCTACCAACATTCAGAAGGTCCTAATGAAGCCCTGAACAAAAAAAAAGTGTTTGAACAACAAAAAGTCAATGTTATTTTACCTCATAAATTCTTCGTGTTCTTCGAGGCGACGTCCCCGACCTACACCCTTATATGATATTTTTGCCAGGGGCTCCTACCCTAATATCATTCAGTAGGTCCCAAGGAAGCCCTGTACCAAAAATGGCATTTATACAACAACAAATTAATGTTATAAAATTATTTGGGGGCTCCAAAAAGACACCCCCACCCCCACCCCTACACCCTTAAACTGAATTTTTTGCTGGGGGCTCCTAGCCTAATATTGTTTAGTAGGTCCTAAGGAAGCCCTGTACCAAAAATGGTGCTTTTATCCGGCAAGTAACAGTATTTTCACAAAGCCACTTGACTATTTGGACATTTCACATTGATACTGAGAGCCAATGGTTATTTTAAAAAAATGATATTAAACAGGCTGGAACTCTAAATAAAAGAAAATCTACAAGTATAAAGAATCACACAAAAACACCTTTACAAAAATAAAACGGAAAAGTATGCAAATGTCTGAGTGACTGACCTTGTATACGACCTTCTTAGCTGTGGTGTTAGTGATGGTTAAGCTTGCCGAGATACCCTCTGAACCTGATATACTAGCTGGAGGTTCAAAGACTAGAAATTCACCAGGCCTGTAGGATGGAGTAAAAGAAAAGAGAGAGTAATTACCCATTTAAAGTCTCAATAGACATCTAAGCAGTGTAAGCAACTGCAACCATGACTGATTATGATGATGGTGGTGATGGTGGTGGTGATGGTGGTTGTGATGGTGAGGTGGTGATGGTGATAATGATGGTGATAATGATGATAACAATGATAATAGTGATGATGATCATGATGATGTGAAGATGAGAATGGTGGTGGAGGTGGTAGTAATGGTCTTGATGGTGCTTGTGGTTGTGCTTATGGTGATAGTAGTGATGGTAATGGTAATGGTGGTGGTGACGGTAGTGGTGACGGGGGAGGTGATGGTGGTAGTTGTGGTAATGGTCTTGGCAGTGCATGTGGTTGTAGTTATGATGGTGGTGGCGGTGGTTGTGGTGATAATGATGATGCAGCCATAAGAACAACTCTTCATAACTGCATTACTTGACAATGTATCTTAAGTTTTAATTGATAAATGCTTTATTCTTACCTAATGGTCACTAATGGTCCAACATGAGCCTCCTTACTTTTTCCTCTTTTATGGTGGCTGCCAACTTTTCGCTGTGGAAACAAAGAAGTAAAGCAGTAAAAAAAAATGTACAAATCATAATTATTCTTTGTCTATGGAATTTTTCATCAAATAAAAAAGTTCAATAACCCAATAGTTCATAATAAACACTTTCAGGAATGTTTTCTTGATATTAACAATAATTGCTGCCTGGGCATAACAATTCTCTTTATCATGGAAGATAGATATCTGTTTTGATGTGTTTTTCATTCAAAGCACTTTTTTAGCTTCTCTTTCAGAATGAGCAGTATTTTTTGTGTGCAGGTTATACAAGTGCACATGGCAAAATACAGTCATGCCCCAAATGGTGGCTGGGGGAGGGGTGTGAATCAGTTTAACAGCATACAAGACCAATATTTTCAGTCTTGTGAGCTTAAGTTTAGCTTTTGTCTGAAAAGTTATGGTAGATCGACAGACCAACAGGATACCAGACCAATATGTTTGTTTTTTTTGCAAGCCTTCTGACAATGATTTGGAGTCATTCTTGTGGGCTGTTCATCCTGTGGGTTATCGGTCTTGTAAGCTATCGGTCTACAGGAATGTCAACCAACATCACATACAACACCAGTCGGAAAACATATACAAGATGTGTATCGAAAATAATATCGCTAGTGATATTCGTTTGTCTCGCCATGTGGTCAATAAGGAATCTTAAAGATCACAACGTCTCGTGCGCCGCTGCTACACTTCGTTAGGTGATAAAAACCTAATGTAAGCAAGCATCTTTTATACTCTACGGGAGGACCGGCACAGCAGTCAATAATTTGATCGATAACAATAACAATAACAATTGTAACAATGTAACAATAACGCACAAGGCCTATAAACAAGATGTGAGCCAGATGTTGTATTCAATGGGAACAAGGAAATAGAGTGTAATATATCTTAAGTGCCAGTGCTTCTCACATCATGAAGTACCAAAACAAAACAAACTGACAAATGGACTACAGAACGATAGAATCACTCTCTAATTTATACAATAAGCCAATTAGTGAAGCCATATCATTTCTACCTGAGTGAGATTACAAGGTTTTGGGAGTTTTAAGGTTAATAAGACTTCCTGAATGGGAAAACAGAAGGGCTATGGCCTTGTCCAACTTACCTGGGGTTTTCGATCTGATGATGAATGATCCGGATCAACATTCTCCTTGCCATCATCCTCATCTTGAAAGTGAACCTGAATATAACAACAAAAACAACAACGAATTTTATATTTTAATACCAATTTATATACACTGATTACAAATGAAATTCATGCGACATGCATAAGCTATTACTTCGTTTGTCAAATTTAGAATATGAAGGCATTTGAAGAGCCATGCATGCTTTTCAGGGAACATTTTTTCTCTGATGTTCTTCCACACTTGCATAATACAATGATACTGCTCACAAATTATTTTCACCTCTTCCTAGATCTCATCCTTCTCTTTAAAGGAAACTTAACTTTATCTAGTGTAAATATCTTTCACTACCAAGAGGGTAACCAAATCTTTCCCACTCCGTGGATGCCAAAGATAGAATTATCAAGTGTTTCAGTGACTAAGTGAACTAGCAGCAGCCAATGACAAATTTGTAACACGAGAGATTCACAGATTACTTACATGCTTTGTATTGTCTAAAGTGATGCGTTGAGACAAAACACCGACACCGTCCATGTTTTGAATCTTTTTTTCTCCTTTCCAGTCACAAAATGTATATATCTATCTGCGTTTATCTACCACCACCGTACAATCTCTTATCAACATCATGACATTCAAAACCACTTGGCTCTCTCTAATCACATAGTTTCGGTTGTGAAACTTTACAATGAAGTATGAACAATTAAGGCAAATGACTACCAGGTCAACACTAAAGCAACAAAGCATTTATCACACATCGTGATAAAATAGATAAAATATGCCTATCCGTTAAAGTGACTCGGAAACATTGCCTCAGATTCAGAAACAAAATCCTGGATTTAGCTCATGCTGCAATCATAATTATAAACCTTTCGTTCAGTCTGGAATCCCAAGACTTTTACAACTCAATCGCATGTTTGATCATCAAGACATTTATGATTGGAATTCGAAATTTCTTTTTCCAACAATTTTTATAACACTACAGTCTACTGGGGAAAATGAGTATGGAAAAACTTGTCACTCAAAGATTTTTACTTCTTTGAGGCACTTCATGATCATTTTGGAGTGCAATTTTGTTTAGGGCTTCAATATTACACCATATCACAGACACTGATAGCACGTAGGCCTAGGGCCATGCATATCAGATTTAACATTGTTAAACATTGCCTTTAAAGCACATATTATGAGATCAAGGTCGATACCTTCCAAAGTTCAGGCATGAGCAATAGAAATAATGTTCATACGTCAGTGTAATCAAATGTGCCTATTCATCACAATGCATACATAAAACTTTTGTGTGAACAATGCCAACATTTCCCAGATCAAATCTTTATCATCAACAGAGCCTTGTTCACAAGTACAATGTACTAAAACATAAATAACTCTGAAACGACAGAGGGTTAGATTAGCCATGTCTATTCATCTCAATAAAAACAAGGCCACTAGTTTCCATATCACATTATCTTGAGACGGAAATTCAGACAGCATGCAAGATTACAAAACACAATGTTTACACAAACATTATCTCCACATACTAAATCTTAATGACTCTGACTTGATCTTGAAAATGCAATGTTCTGTACGGTCACAAATGGACTTTATACCTTGTATCAGAGGAGGAGAGGGGGGGGGGGGGCA
>BEXV01001036.1:10037-41983 GCA_003118195.1 Hemicentrotus pulcherrimus | reverse complement strand
AATTGCACAAGTCAATGTCGTTTCTGCAGCAAGGAATTAACTGGAGAGTTTGAAAAATTGCCAATTTCTCCTCCCTCTCCTTCTACTTCTTCTCCTTCTTCTAATACTTCTCCTTCTACCATTTACACCTATTACTATGATAACACACGTCGTCAGCCTACCTCTAAATAATTTGAAGTAGAACCTTTACTAGTTTGTCACAAACTGCATCATTTCTTCCTATCATGCATATCATTTGGGTCTACTAGCTGCCTGAGAACCATTCTAACACCCGCCCCTATCCACTGACGGCACCGCACGATTCCGAGTTGCTTCCCCCACAAGTCTGGGGGACAATAATAGAGCAAAGTACTCGGTTCCTGCAGGTAATGACTTCTCTAACACAATTCGTATTTCCTTCTATTTTCTGAATGCAACCAACCAAATTAATACTTACACCACACCAGAATATTTATTTTACAGTGTGAAATATATATAAATTGCCATACTCAATCAATAACACCAGCATACCTCGATTTTCTGTCGAATCTCCTCGCTGTTGTTCGGTGAACTAGCGCCTGCCATGTTGATGCCTTAGATAATAACTATTTCTATCCAGTTTTCGCTCACCATAACCTCACGTACGGTACCGTACGTACGTATGGTACCCGCGTACCGTACGTCACCTGCAACCGCCTAATTTTTATCAGATAACTTTCGTCGTGCTTTATTTGCTCACGTGAGCGAAAACCGGACAACAGGCTACGGTAATACTATATTTATATCATAGATATATATCTCTATGATTTATATGCACAACATCACCGTATTGGAGGTCAAATTCAGACTTAATTACACCAAGGAGTTATGGTAACTCCTTGGTGAAACATTGAAATCATCCCTGATAATATAATCACAATGTAGGAGTACGGTATGTAGCAATGTCTAAAAATTGTATATCTTCGCTTTGAGGTTTCCTATTTTGCTATAGGTGTAACTATATGCCCCTTTTTCCAGAAAGATGCATGCATGGCCATCATATACCCTGGATTAGATGATCCCTTTAAGGCGCTGAAGCATTCAAGGAATTTCTTCCTACCAGGTACCCATTTTAACTACACCTGGGTGGAGAGTGGCAAATGTATCTTGCAAAAGGACATAATAGTGCCGCAGCGGGACTTGATCGAACCGCAAACCATGTGATTCACAGTCCAATTTTCCAGTCACCCCCCCCCCTTTTTTTTTCTGCTGACAAATGATGGCAAATTGTCATGAGATCGAGTGCCATGGATAATTTTTACTCTTCATTTTTAAAGCAGTAAAAACAGCCATTAGAGAAAAAAACTTGTTAATGTGTTTTTTATTGAACAAAATATAAGCATATGTGATGAAAGAGAATACAGATGTGTGTATGCAAATTTGTTTTATGGGAATTTATGGCAGGGTACTCATCCCATTCTTAGAACTCAATCTATCTGTCTCTCTCTCCGTCTCCTCTCCCTCTCTTGCTCTCTCTCTCTCTCCCCCTCTCATATACACACAGTCTCTCTCTCTTTCTCTCTCTCTCTTGTTGTCATACATATATGTATATATCAATATATTTATATTCTGTGTTAATCAAAGGTAATATGAGAGCAATTGATAACTATAGGCCTACACTGATAATTGTGCTAGCTAAACAAATTAAAAGCTGGAAAATACAAACAAATCAAGCAAACCACTATTACAATGTTGAAGTTATTTATTATTTCATTTTTTGTAACAATCATAATCTAAACATTTGAAGAAAGTTCATTCTACATATATCATATACATCACACACTTCTAATAAGACTTCTATGAATAGATTGAGAAGGCTGAAAGTTCAAGGTGAATCACTTTAATATTTGCACAATAAGTGTCTAATCACTGACCTGCTTTTTTGAAGCAATGAAGTTCATAATCAAGGCTTTATATTTCTAAGAATTACACAGATCATCATTGTATATCAATGCAAAACATAATCATAGTTTAATCATGGAATTCAAAAATAGATGTATCAAAGCACCCCTTTGTAATGATCTTGAAAAATGACAATTGAAGAATATCAGGGCCGCCTGCGTCTTATAAACAGCTGCGATTAATCCCAACTTATTTGTGACTGATATGAACCTCAACTATGTAGAGATTTGTATCAATCGTAACTCTTTATAATAGAGGGTCTAGATTAGCTAGATCATTAGTCTAAAATTCAAATACATACATGTATTACCGATACATGACATCATATTTTTGGTTTGTTTTATTCTGTCCTGTCACAACAAAATAGTTTGTTGTGAATAAATATTTTTCTGAAAAAGAAACCTGAGACATAAGCTGAACACTCTTTCTTGCATTTTCAACATTTTCTGGAAANATAAATAAATAAAATTAAAAATCAAAAAATTATTATTTTTGTTTGTTTTAATTGCATGTAATCACAGCTATAATGTAATGAATGTGAGAATTGATTTGACAGTTGAGTATTGCATAATTTCATATCTTCTCATGATTCTTGGAGGATTCTGCTGAGGACAGCCATTTTGATGTGTGCCTTTTTTTTCTTTTTTTAATGAAAAAAAAAATCACACATTTATAAAGATAACTTATGACACATCAAGTGAAAACTTAGACAAACTTCTTACTGCAATGTGTTTATCATTTAGGCAGTCAAAAAGATTGTTGAAAAAGGTTGATAAAAAAGGAAAAAAATATGAATTTTTCCAGAAATGTACATCCTCCTGCCATGTATCTGTTTTCCTTTCACCTGAATACACAATTATTTAATTTTTTAGCATTATTAAGTTAATTAAACTTGATAAAAATGAGATATTCTTAAACAAAGAGACAAGAAATATATCATTTATATACATGTATACAGACATTGAAATTGATTCAAGGCGATTGAAGATTCATAATTAAATTGCACACAGAAGAGGAAATAACCTCTCAATCAATCTAAATATATAAACGTTGATCAAGTCATTAAAAGTAGAATACAACATCATACAGCTGCTTCATGCTAATAGAGTCACCATAAAAATTCCTCTTTTTTTTTTTTTATATATAGGCATGCATTATGAAATATCTAGAAATTATGAATGACAGTACAATCAAAGCTTAATTTGGCAACAGCAAACAAGGAATGTGTAATGTATCACAACACATCAATTGTGAATTGTAAAAATATGTTGGTCAAATTGAACCCTTAAAAAATCATACATTACATTTTTCTTTCAAAAGTATGTTTCACCCACGTGATATTTCACACCAAGATGGTTCTTTAATTATAAAAAAAAAAAACATAGAGTACCAAAAACATGTTTTATGTATCAAATTTTTGTTTTAAACATGAGCTTTGCAGTACTATTTCCTTCACACACATACACGATATCTAGTTCCTGACAGTTTTCCAGTACATTTAAGGTATTTAAATGCTGAATATAATAAAAAAAAAGGGGGGAAAAATCATTTACTTTTTAGGTGTTTCATATCTCTTCAACGTAGCTAATATCTATTATCAGCAACTTTCATTTAAAAAAGAACCAAATATATAAGTTACGGTAATTAGCAATAAATTAGTTTATGGATGATTTTTAATCAACAACATTTTTGGAAAATATAAATAATTGACAAATGTGTCAATTCCAGCAATATGTTTAGTTCAAAGAATAGATGATAAAACATTAGTACACAATGATTGTCCAATGTCAACATTTCCACACAGGTGTGAATTATACATAAAAACCTTTCATTTTTTCATCATTTGTTCCTTTGTGTTTTTACCAAGTTCCTATTTGCTTGTACATTCATAATCTTGTGACTATATACATCCAAAGTTACCTCATACATTCACTACAAAAATGTGTTAACATGATGGAGTCAATGCTGCTCTAATTATGCCCCCCCCCCAAAAAAAAGGTCTAACACACTGTGACAAATTGAAGATTTTCAAACAAGAAACAAATTGGAATTCTGTAACCAAGTCACCCGAGTGCAGTTGTTCTGAATACAAAATTGGTTATAAAAAGTATTATATATCAAAATTTGTTTGATAAATGTCAGTTCGCACTTCCACTGATACAGAATGTCTGTAGGACTATATAGCAAAAATATCATTTGGTCTTTGTCATATATACCTGTCCTTTAAGAATACTTTGTACAGGTCTAGGTAAATTCATAAAAAGAAATAAGATATATTTATATACCTGGTACAAAATTTACAAAGGAAACAAAATATACATACAATGCGATATAAACATAAACAATAAAAGGAACATATATACACACAGTTTCATAAGTATTTACAAAACATGAAACTAATTGAAAATAAATATTTATACAGTATAATAGAAATCTATGTACAATTCAATATTAACATGACATATGAGAAAATGATAACACTTATTGTTCTAACGAATCATGAATCAAAGGCAAATAGCTAATGAATATATAAATTACACTATTCACATACCGGTAATGGTAATATGAATCTCACAAATATATAATAGAAATAAAAAACGCCACAAATAAAACTACAATCTCTGATAAGACAAGGTAATTAATTGTGGTCTGCAGGAGTACAACAAATATTGCAAGATGCTACAAGATAATGTGGCCTGCAAGAATATGTGAAATACTTCAAGATGCTACTAGTTAGACAACGTATGGAATATAGTGGTATAGGAATGGAGACTGTAGGTTCAAATCTTAGTAGGTGCACGATAATAGTGCCCTTTGCCGAGGCATGAAGTTGCCTTGTTATACCGGTACTTATACCTTTCAAGCATGCGCTTGTTTTGATAGCATCTCAAGTTACATAAACAGTTACCATCAACATAACATCCCATCAAAAACAGCAAGATAGGATTTAATTCTATGAAATTCAAGAGATAAAATTTCATGACACCTCATCATACCAGTAAGTGAAACCTACACCACCGAAAAAAAGTTAATTAGTGACATACATTTAGGTTTGGATACCGATAACCGATAACAGCACATATGAAGGTTCCTATTTCTAGTCCTCCTTGAGAAACCTGGGAAGAGAGAGGCAAATTTTTTTTTTTAAAGTGTTAAATGATTTACTGCATGGTTTTGAAATTGCATACTGTGCCATCCCCTAATATCTCCTCTATACTGGGGTGGCTTTTAAAGGTGAATTTAAGAAATGCACGGTCTAATAGTCTGTATGTAATGAGCATTATTCAAGATACAAGTAGATACTTCATGATAATGCATCATACTAAGCATTCATTTTAATCTACCACGCATCTCTCGAATATCATTGACTTCAATTTTCTTGGAAGTACCATAATAAGCATTCACATGGAATTATCCATTTGGAATTATCAAAAAAACTACAGGTTAATAACAGCATTGTAAATTATCACAAAATCGTTTGACACTATTTCAGGACAATAATCATTTAGAAAATAAACATTAATTAAATCTTTTTCATGTTTGTGCTAAAAGGTACAAACCGAGAACATTGATCTCAAACTAGGAAAAAAAAAATCCTCAGTTTAAAATCAAATGGCCTATCTTACACATATATCAAAAGGATGAATAATTCATTTTTCAGCAAGTAAAACTTAGATGAGATGGTTGTATAATTGCAAAGAAGAAGAATTTGTGAGTCTTGGTGAGGGCGCTAGAAGGGCCCCGTGAATGTATTATTGACAGGCAACGGGTACGCAACCGGTACCTCTATCGAGGTATCATTGAAGCTGTTATCTGGTGGGTAGGAGGGGTGGAAACCTTAGTTGGGAGGGTAAGCGAGGTTGGGATTCATGACAGAGTACACCCCTGCACTCTGGAGAGGGGGTAGGTCGGGGTCCACGGGCGGGGAGCGTGGGGTCTTGGTCTTCTTCTTCTTCTTGCGTTTCTTGACGGGCTCCTCTGGGGGTAGTAAGCGAGGGCTGGCCAAGTACGAGTCTCCATTCTCATCGTAAGTTAACCTGTGAAGATGATAGACATAAAGGTTATTCATGGGATGAAGGATACCAACAAAAATCTTCCTATTTCACTCTCTATTTTTTTCCTGGAAAGAATATTTGCCCATAACTTGTTGAAATTTTTGAAGTGACATTTCATTATTAAAGCAAATTTAAGAATACATTACCATTACTTCCGAATAATAATCAGAAGTGGTGTTATGAAAATTAATCAAATTTGTATTTTAGGGAGAGACATTTAATTGTCATGCATGCCAAAATCTAAATTATAAATAGTCAATGGTTAAAGACTAACCAGATAGTTTAAAAATGCAGTTTCAGAATACCATTGAAAAGAAGAATTTTATAGATATGTTATAAGAATGAAAATCTCTTCAATCATAGCTGCAAATGCTTTTCGAAATTCCCATTCTGATTTTGTAGTTTTAGTAATTCAGTACATAAGATAATCAGCTTTTTAAAATGCATCATAGAGGAATGAATTAACATCTTATCAGGGAGATACGATGTAAAACAATTTTAAACAATTAAAAAGCAGCATGGTATATACATAAATGAGATACAAGTAAGCTATACATGTTTCATTGTTAAGTCTCATATGCACTGTGCATTGTTCTTTAAACAACAAAATATAAAATAATACTCCTCTGAATGGTAAAGAAATGATTACGGTAGGTTTCTTTACAAGGACTGTTTGTTAGAGTGCAGGTACATTAAAGCGAATTAGAGAAACTTGTGCATTAATTGTTAAAATTGCTAAATCAATGTTTCTATATAAAAGAGAAAAGAATAACGAAATGCCTTTGCTGCATCTGGCAGCATAAAACGTTTATGATAAAAATTTGCATAAGGGGTTTGCCATCAATTGCTGCTAAACAGGTAAACAGATGGATAAACAGATCATTGTAGGAATTATTTTTGTTGGCATAAGAAAAAAGTCAGTAGTTGAAAAAGTGTTGAATCTCTCTTTTGGGAGCTGGTTATAGGCTGGCTACAATATATATATCTTCTTTTTCCCCCTTTTTTCTGGTGTTTATTTCATAGCTTCCCTGCTTTTGAGCTTATTATGCTGTTCATTGAGCATGATATCAAATTTCTGAATACGATATGACAATGCAACAAGCTTATAATGATTATTATCTCACACAGACGGCCCCCATAAGGTGGGGTTAGAAGAGAGAGCCTCCACTTGTTAGAGACCACATGAGGCTGAAGCAGAGATAATTAAAGCAGATACAAAAAAAAACAAGAAATTGTTAGTGTTAAAGGGGTTGTCCACCCTGACATTAATTTGGTTTTAATAAAAGCAGAAAAATGAGAAAAACAAAAGGATGAAATGTTGAGCAATATCCAATTAAACAAAAAAGGACAGCTAGGAAGTTTTAGAAGTTGTCGTCAGTGAAACACAAATTGGCAACACTGTGACTTATCCCAAGGGCTCCTCTCCAATTTGCTCTGTACTGAAAATTTCATAAACTTTCATTTTCTTAGTTATTGATGAGGGAATAGCTTTCTTTCTTACAGGAGTTGTATAAAAACATATTTGCAAAAATCATATTTAAGGTAAATGTATGATTGAAAGAGAACATATACATTTTTGAAGTTTTTTTTTAGTACAAGGCAAATTGTTGGGGAGTTCACAAGAAACATGACAGTGTTGCCAAATTGTGTTGGATTGATTGCACCTTCAAAAATTCATTTCTTGCTTATTTTTAATTAGTTTTCGCTCAAACTTTTACCGACTTGCTTTTATTAAAACCAACTTAATATCAGGGTGGTCTTCCCCTTCCAAAATTGCAAGTTAGAATTCTCATTTGCCAATGTAAAATTGTGACAGATTTTTTTACTAAATGCAGATTGCTAAGATGAGTAGTTGTTTGCCGAACAAGTCAAGAGAAATGCAATTCAATGCATTAATAATAAATGCAGACTGCCAGAAAAGGTTATGGGTTTGCCATAACTTATGAAAAATTACTGATTTTATGTAAGATACTTGTTTAGGTGAGCATATAACATGAAATAATTTGACATTGATGTTTCTCTGTAGCTGTGAGGCACAGAGATGGGATAAGAATTCTATATTCTAAATTCATATTTCACGATGTGATATTATTTTGGTTGAATAATTGTCCTTGATATCAGAAAACATTATAATGGGGAGGGGGGGAGCACTAAAGGGAGGGGACATAGCAATCCCCCCAGAAAAAAGTTTGCCTGAAATTAAAGAAAAAATATTTTTAAAAACTACACACAAATATGAGGCATTTATTAATCACCCTTTTCATGAATCTATATTGGTAATAAACAGAGCTTCCAAGTTCCAATACATATTCTGCACATGTCAGTGCGTGATAATTTTCTTAATATTTGAAAAGAAGGAAAAAACAGGGGATAAATTTAACACCAAAGTCTTGAGGCTACATCAAATACCTACTGGTAAAAAGAGACAGCAGCTTTCAGGAATAAACAACATTGATGATGAACAAGATGTGGAAATGTTATTGATGACATCATAATGGGAAAATTTGCATATTAGAACACAATTCTCAAGTAACATCTCTTTCCTACATGAATGTCTATTAGAAGAACATGTACTGAATAGAAAATTCAGAGACATATGTATGTTATATGCAAAAATTATATACTAAATTAAAAATTGAAGATAATGTTAGATGAATAGAAATTAGAAAGAAAAGGGTGAAAATGAATGCTGAATATGAGGATTACATTTCACAAGAAAAGAACATTAGGGTAGATGAAAGCAAACTATTAACAGGAGCAAATATACATTTTCCCTTCAATATTACGCATGCAAATGAAATGGCAAGCCTTGCAAAATCCGAGAGATATTCCACAACTAATCTCGGAACGAAGATATGTATGAATGCTGTGCTGTGTGGGTGAAACTTACCTTGGCGTACCAATATTAATGAAGTTATTAATGTATTATTAATAGACAGATATATACTGTAAAACTCGTAACACCCAAAATTGATAATTATTATCAACAGGGGGGTGTTTTGAAGGCAGGAAACTCTTGCAAATTTGCAAAACTTCACAGGATTTACCTTTGAGGGCAATAACAAAAAATAAACTAAACACTGGCAGATACTTAAATGTGTGTATAGCATTAATAATGAAAGACAAGCACAGCAATAAGATGGGCATGTGCATGTAATCTAGCATCTAAAACTTAATGACAGAAGTACATGGACGAAAACCATTTCTTGGCCTGAAACTTCACAAAGCTGACCCACTTATGAAATATGCAAGTTTTCTGGATAAAAATTATCCTGGTTTTACAGTATATATAAAAGTGTAATTATCCAGTTACAAGTGTCGAGGCAAGTTTAACCCACACAGCACAGTATATAGCGATGAATTATAACTTCAAGAACAGAGCGTGGTAAAGATTCTAATCAGCAAGAAGCAAAAAGTAATAGCATGCCAATAAACTATGTTTTTTTTTCTTCTAAATATCCAACCACCAACAAAAAACGTTTTGGTTTTGGCATACTCTGTTCTATCAGCCTCTCTCTCGTAAGTGTCGTCGGCATCGGCAGCCGAGGCCGCGTAATCGACGGGGGAGCCCGCGTTGAAACTGTGTTCAAGCGACTGGCAGCTGCTGGATATCCGATCCATCTCTGAGGTATAGTAATTGAGGCCCTTGTAGTCGGACCCGCTAGGAATCACGCGACTCATAAAGTCCTTACTTTTCATGGGGGGCTGGTTCTCGGCATCCTCCAAGATCTTGGCCACCTGGTACTTCTCCTGGAGGAACGAACGAGATGGAGGGGAAAAAACAAAGTAAATATAGAATCTGGAGAACAATATTTGCTTTTTGATTTTGGTAGATACAACATATTTATACTGATGAATGAAGACAAAATAGAGAAAAAGGAGTGAGAAAAAAAAACTTTCTCTATAGTTTAATATCCATTAAAGGTCCACTGCACTATTTGCAGCTACTTGCACCCTCTCTATATTAAACAATGCCTACCATTGGTCCCCTATGATCCTCTTTTTCTTATGTTAACTGAGAGCTGAGTTGATGAGATTACCACCTGTCCAGTGACCTGGCGGGTGGTCTAATCTCTCTTGTAAACTAGTACCTGATAAGCTTTAAACAAGCCCATACTAGTATCTTTTCTACCCTAACCACATGGTACCCCCCCCCCTGTTTTTTAATTTTTATTGGGCAAAAATACATATGAGAAGAGCAAAGAAGGGGAAATCAAATACTTTTTAGGGACTTAAATTGGAACATCAGGGTTATACAAGAATTTAGTACATTAAAAACAAAATTGTGAATGTCCTGTTACACATGATCTGCTTCAATCCTCTCTTGCACAGAAATGGGAAAAAGTTATGGGGCAATTCTGTGTAATATGTCCTGTGTGCCACATGCCTTTTATCTCTTTATTTCAACCCCAATTTGAAATTCTCTAGATATGACAACTGCCCATTGGCGGCAATACCTAAAAAAGAACCACTCATCTACGGGCTCATTCAGATACTGTGAAATCAGTTTATAAGGCCTGCTGAAGGGGAACACGAGAAGTGGGCTTTTATAGACAGTCGGTCTTTCTATACAGATTTTCACTAAAGCAGATTTGACTGTATTTTTCATTTTTGGATGACATGAATGGATAACAATAGTGGTATGTCCTATGGGACACGGTTCAGGGAATCGCCCAATTGAGTAAAATACTCTGACTTACCCTCCTCATAGCGAGTGCTATATCTGATGGTACATCTGGAATGATTTACTTGATCATGAACTTTACTGCAAATACAATGTGCTGCAATGAAAGAGAGAGGGGTGGATTATATCATTATTGGTATATATAGTATGCAACAACTCTGTAATAGTTATCTTTATCATTATTTTTCTCAAAAAGAGAGCGCAGTATCTTTAAGTAGATATATTGCTTATGTTGCTTTAAGCAAAGGAGAAAGGCTTGAACACAATTTTTTTAAATTGTGGTTTTGATTGCAGAAATGTAAATATATCTCTTAACAATTACAATGTATGGATTAAAAAATAAAAGTTGCGTGGGTGTAATCAAGGAGCAATGAAAACCTTTTAAAGCTAGAATTGGGAATTGCTTAACTTAAAGCTAAAGACCAGTATTGGAAACGCCCCAATTTCAAAAAATGAAATGGAAGCTCTTTATTACCAATAATGTGAAAGAATATGTTTTGAATATTACACGACGATAAAATTTTTTACGGGAAACCGCCTACTAATTGATATATTTGGTGAATTAGAATATCTATATACTGTTGAGAGATACAAATGCACGTGTCGCGCACGTGTGTGTAGTCCCATATACATCTTTCTGTGTACAGTGCCTCTAACTTTATGAAGACTTGGCCAAATTTCTTATAATTTTGATGATTCCAGAACCTTGCAGTACATCTATGCTAGATGATCAACCTTTTCAGATCGATTTCACAACGTTTCTTTCACTATGCAATCGCATGACCATAACTGGTCTTTAGCTTTAAGAATACAGTGTACTATGCGTGTTTTTTACACAGATGTTTTCTGGAAACAAAAGGAACCTAAGATTCTAAACATTAGTTTTAAGTCTAAAAATAGGAATTGTTTCTTCTTTATAGGAGTGAGCTGTTGATCCACTGTTCATGCATCCATCCTGCCCTTCTATAAGACGCATGACATTATACGCTTCATGATAAAATCTTGATAAAAATAATAAATGATAATATTGATATTTAGGGGTGCTAACAAGTACCATGGTGCTTATACAATCACCGTATTTGAAGAGAAACATCAAAAACATAGACTCATAAAATTAGCACATCACATTATATCACTTAGGGGAGGAAAATCTCTTAAAGGGATTAGGTATCTTTGTCTCAGATTCTAAACAAAATCCTGGATTTAGCTCATGTTGCAATCATAGTTATAAATCTTTAGGTCAGTCAGGAATCCCATGATATTTACAAGCCGATTGGCCTTATGCTTATCAAGATATTTATGATTGAAATTTGAAATTTCATAAACCTTATACCGAACGGTTTTTATTACAGTACAGTCTCTTGGGGAAAATATGTAGGTAAAACTGGTCACTCAAAATTTTGTACTTCCTTGAGGCACTTTATGACTATTTTGAAGCGCAATTTTTTTAGGGCTTCAATATTACTCCATATCACAGACGCCGATAACACTTAGGACCATGCATCTCAGATTTGACATTGTTAAACAATGCCTTTAAGGGATCTTTTGAAAGTGGCAAGACGGGTTATTTCTCAAATGCAAAGTTTTAAGATGATTACCTCAAAGCCTATTACAATCCAGAGCTTCTCCACGGGGCTGTATTTCTTGCCCCACTGAGCCGTGAATGCAATGATGAAGGCATTGGACACCACACCGGCAAAGTTGATGAAGTCAAGGATCGAGAACCACATTCCTGGATGAAGAGAGAAAAAAACACAAGGAATATCAATCGAATGGCCAGGGGATGGATATTCATGTAATATTGAATAGCCTTGAGTGGGACAGAAGGGTATACTCCATTTGTCAGCATAACTTGTCAAATATGCTCAAAGCAAGTGCAATATGGCCTTGTATCTCACAAAATAAAAGCCATTCAATATTATTATTATTAATTGTATGAAATCTAGTTCTCAATTTTCCCCATTACATTCTTATGTTGTCGTATTAACTTCAACATTAAACCCAGAGAGCAAAACATATTTTGTCCTAAGCCAACCATGAACACAAAGATGTATACTTAATGGTGCATCAAAAATTCTGAACAAATCGAACAAATCTACTTTCCAAAGCTTCGACTTTTGACGACACCGATGCAGGATGATCCACAAACAAAAATTCAAACACTTCAAATTGCAACCCGTAAAGGGTATGAACTGATCTGTATGGTATCGCTGAAGTACCATTAAAGTGACGTACCAGCATCCCCTCCTATGCATTATACCAGTTCTTCAGTTGATTACTTACCTATGCTAGATGCAATGAATGCCACAGGCCTCCTGTTGAACCAGAGTAACCTCTTTGCATCTATCCTGATGTCCAGTAGCAAGACAGTGATAGCAATGAGTGGGGCAATGGGCAGTGCAGAAGAAAATATCTGTTTTACAAAATAATGAAAAGCATCATCGAATAATATTATAAATAAAGCAAAATAGTACAAACATGTACCACTGTAACATTCTCCCCAGTAACTTCATATCTGTATATAATTCATATTGCTACTTAGCCCGCCAATAAATATATTTTTTTTAAACGACCCTGGCTCCAAACATAGATATTACTTCAGATCATTTTCATTGAACTTGGTGTACTATTTATCTTCTATGATGTCCAGGATTGTGGCACGGCTTACCAATTTGAGATGAATGTTTAAACACACAATAGGATCTCAACAGTTGAAAATGAATATTGTAAAGACATTGCTATCCTTGAAAACATTATAATAAACCATGCTGAAATTCACATTTTATCTATCTACTTTATTCAATAAGTTTTCTTTCAAACAGGGTTGCCCAAACTGTAGCTGATTTGCTGTAGTGCTTGGGGTACGGTGAAACGTTTTTCACTTCTAAAAGAATAATATAAATCATAGTCAGAACATGCAGAAGAAAATTGAAGAGTTTACTCCAAAAGGAGCTAAATCCTTTTTTGTAACTTCTGAAAAAAAAGAAATAGTTTACCAGATTTTGCACAGGCGTCTATGGAAAAGTGTTATTAGAAGGTGCAAATTCTATAATAGCTCCCAAAATTTAGGTAAATAATTTAGTTGAAAGACGGGTACTTAAGTGAACAATGTTCTAATATCAATAACTCAATTGTCATCAAAAGTGGATTTAGCTCCTTGTGGAATTAAGCTCTTCAAATGTTGCTTACCATTAGGAAGCCATAGAGAATGACCTTCTCGTTGTATTCCCCTAGCGTAAGGTCACCTACAGGGGGTTTGTTTCTCTCTCTCATGAGGTACTGAGCGTGAGGGCTCATCTTCTCCATGTCAAGGTCTTTGACCTGGCTCTTCCGACAGCATGTCCGCTTCCTGACCTTCCTGATAACGTATCTGCAATGTACCATTCATTCAAATGACAAATCTTTATTCTATTAACCTTTTCACTAGTAATATATTATGAATTATACAGAAATGTCCGCTTCCTAACCTTCCTGACTACGTATCTGCAATGTACCGTTCATTCAAATGACAAATCTTATTCTACATGTATTAACCTTTTCACTAGTAAAATCTTGTGAATTATACAGAAAGGTAACTGAGATAGTGTTTCCCAAATAGCCTTGATGCTAACAGGCAAAGATGAGCTCTTTGCTCCATGCAAGTGATAGAGAAGAGATCCTTAGAATAAAACACAACCTCAAGAATTGCCTGGGATTTTTCATTGTCTACAAAAGGCTGGTCAAGAATTGAATCCAGATAAAACAGTATTGTCATGAATACTTGATAAGAGAGTGTAACATCATGAATTGATTTTGTGTACCTGGCTCAATCTGCATGCTGGTTACCAAGAGACAAAATGCTTTAAGAGTTGTCATCTAGAGGTGGTTTCATAATAATGTACATTTAAGTTTGATTTGTATTATTGTATCTTTGAATGTAAACCATGTATACCTAATGTCATGAAGAGACAAAGAAAAAAAGAAAAAAATTATAGGTTCTGATATTGAAGAGTCTTGATTCTTTGTCTTTACTTACGGGATGATGACATCCTTGAGGAACTTGGGAACTGGTTTGACCAACATGAGGACAAAGACTTGGAGAGACAGCATAGACATTCAGTTGTTATCCGTACAGGAATCCCTTAAGCCATCGATGCCAAGGAAAGAATCTGACCCAGTTTGCTGAAAGGGACAAATGAGTTTTGGGGTATGAGGATCACATAAACCATGTTTAGGGGGACAGGGATGACAGACAAGATTTTATAAAGACCCTATCCGATGAAAATAAAACTTGATATTAATGGTAAATAAAATGAATGTAGAATACAAATATAAAGGAATAAAAAGTATTTACCCTTTCATTATTGCACAAAATCAAATAAAACAAAATTTTCTGCACCGCTCTAAATTACGGGTCAACAGGAGTCAAATTTGCCGAAGTTACAGTGACGACATTACATGTGGACCCGATCGGTTCACCTAATGTATATAGCTGAGGCGATGAGCCGTGCTTAATTAATGCACAGTCATTGTGAATATGCATACTCCACATAAGATGATGTCATCAAGTCGATTGCTTTTTTGGAGTCGAACAGCAACAGCAACAACAACATAATGGTTACAGAATAAGCCAAACTTTTCTGATTTAGATTCACAAGAGTGTCATGCTTCGAAATGAATTCATAACAACTGCTACAGCAATAAAGTTTTTGTGCATGATTGTAACACTAACTTTGCACTTTTCACTCGTCACATACCTTGAACAAGATATATTGAATTGAATTGAATTGAAATGTATTGTCCCTTCCAGGAAATTCTTTTTTCACTGGTTAAACATACATTGTACATGTACATAATACAAGAAGTAAGAAATTATACAATAATAGTAAATGTACATCGTCACAAACATAATAACATTCTGAAATTATTGCGGTATATATAAGTTTTAACAACTTACATCTCTGAAAAAGGCAATTTAGTAAAGGGAAGAGTAGCTGTTGACAAACTGGAAGGCAAAGAGTTTCACGATGAGAGCATTCTCGTATGTACTCTTTGTTCTGTGGTTCTCTGTGAAGACATAAAGAGAGGGGAACAAAATATCTTTAAATTTTAACTTTCATTCCAATCTAGACTGAATTCAGTCAAACGTAAGAAAATTCTAAAGTTCTCGTAAAATGGAATAAATGAGAAATGGCCTATTTTAAATCCACATCTTGATTAATAACAATAATACTAGGCATTTCTATAGTGCTGTCTATCTAAAAAATAAAATATTCCTAGGCACACTAATTATTACCCCGGCTTAAGACTAGCTGCTATTACAGGGCTCCAGCATTTCAAGGAATTAATTCCTGCCAGGTTCTCATTTACCTATCCTGGGTCAAGTGTGGCAAATAAAGAAATGAAATAAAGAATATTCTACTTACCCCAACTATTCAGTTTGAGAGCTATTTTTTCATATATCTGGAAGAGGAGAGAGAAGAAATATTGTCATTGCCTATTTCACTTCGGTTTCATTTGAGAAAGTCTACAACTTTTGTCTACAGCATTACAATGTTCAGCAATAAATACCGCTGATACCTATGCAAATTATTTTAAAAAAGAAGGGTATTAGGCATTGCTAATTTGCAAATGATGTATTCTACTACAATCACTTTCTTAAAGGTAAAGACCAGTATTGGAAACGCCCCAATTTCAAAAAATGAAATGGAAGCTCTTTTTACCATTCATGTTATAGAATATGTTTTGACTAATACATGATGATACAAATTTTGCCGGGAAACTGCCTACTAATTGATTCATTTGGTAAATTAGTTTATCTATTGGTGTGTGAGAGATAAACGCATGTGTCACGCACCTGTGCGTAGTCCCATATACATTTTTCTGTGTACAGTGCTTGTAACTTCACAAAGACTGGGCCAAATTTCTTTTCATTTTGATGATTCCAGAACCCTGCAGTACACACCAATATATGCTAGATGATCAACCTTTTCTGATCAATTCCATAACGTTTCTTTCACAATGCAATCGCATGACCATAACTGGTCTTTATCTTTAATAAAGATATAAACATACACAGCACTGACACTATGAACTACATATTATGCTTTAAAGTCTATCTTTTTTCTTCTTCATGTCTTAGTGGATATAGAACAGCAAGAATGACAACTACTGCAATAATTTGTGTGAAGTACTGATTATAAATGATATCAATAGAAAACTTCTGGCTTCCAGTTAAAAGAATTTTATTTTTACAATTTGATATTCTCAAATATGATGTGTCATTTTATCTGAATGGTATAGAGTATTATGACAACAACATCAACACTAACTAAGATAATGAAGGTGAGGTGATATGATTGATGTTTTTAAGTATTTAACATGAGTATTTTATACACAACACAATTTTATTTGGCACAGAGGAGGTCTCGAGGTCATAAAATGAAACTTTGACAAACAGTTCTCTCGGCTTGATATGAGGAAGCATTTCTTTAGCAACAGAGTTGTGGTTTTGTGGAACAGTCTTCCTGAATATTTTATTTCTGCAACTTCTGTAAACTGTTTTAAGAATATACTAGACAAATACTGGTCTAAAAATCATGATTTTGTCTATTAGCCTGTATAAGCTGATAATTGATATTTTAAGTTGGCACACAGTTTTGTCCTCTCCCACTTACTGAATTGTTGAATTTGAAAAGACAAGGATAATGTATAACCACTGAAGAAGACATGTACGTTCAATGAACAGGCATAGTCCTACAGCATCGCTGGATTAAAGTAAAGTTAAAGTAAAGTTAAAGTAAAGTTAAAGTAAAGTAAAGTAAGTCAACGGGAACTTACTTTTCCCAAGATGAGAATGGATATTGAGTTTAGAAGAGAGGAGACCAAGACAGAGCCGAGGAGTTGAACCAGACTGTCCGAGTCGGAGAGAAGAGCCTCGGTGAAAAGTCGGTAGATAATCACGCTGATCACACTCATGATAACAAGCAAGGCCTGCAAAAACAAAGGAATCAAGTTATTCCGCATTGAATTATTTACATGATTGATAGATATTGCAATTGTTTGGTAGCAAATAGGCCATTTTCAAAGCGTAAGTTGTAACAAATTTAATGGATACGTCTTTGTGAAGTGCAATACAGATTATTTCATTCACTTATTAAGAATGATGTATTTTAAAAGTAAGAATGCAAACTGCACATATCATGTGTTTTTAGGTATGGCAACTATTATTTGTAACAGTTGAATAAAATAACTTGTATCAAGGCACTTCACAAAGACATATGCATTGAATAGCTTTTGCTATGTGGTTGATCAATGACATTATATTTTTGATCAATGAAATCCTGTTCAGTGATTGGTCAACATAGCATCATGTGACCAAACATAATATTGCTATGACGCTACTGAAGAGTAAAATGTGTTATATGACGTCATCTATGGCATAGTTCAAACTATACCATAACTCTATACCATGGATGACATCATAGATATGGTAGATAAGCATTGTGACATCACATGTTCAGTCAAAAGTAATGCGCAATTTGCGCGTCTTATTTAATGCGCGTTGTGCGCAGGTTGAATTCAACTTGCTTCTGCAGTACCCGGCCAAATGTGGGTGACATTAGAATAAAGTTTTAAAAAAAAACATATGCCAGCCATTCATCTAGTCAAACGTTCGGATTGTTACGAAGTGATACCAGGTATTTAGTTTGAAAAAATATAAAGTAAATATATCATGCACTATTTCAAGCCACTAGTTAAATTATGGATTCCTCTGCGACAGAAATAGCACTATTTTCTTCGGGGCTATGCCCCTCAGAAAATAGTATTTCTGCCACCTCGATCCATAATTTCAACTAGAGCCTCTCAGCGCATGGTATATTTGATTATTAATATTATATTAAACCAAAATAAGCTAAGACCAATTTGTATTGTCCAAAAAATCATCTTAACTTTAATTAATACAATTCGGTTTAATGCCTTTTAAAAGGTTTGTTTTGATAGTACCTGCAAGGAGTAAAGAACCCTCGATCTTACCATAAATATGAGGATGCCGAAAGACGTCATGAATTTCAAGAAGCTTTTGTAGAAAGGATAGTACCAGTCTGGTAGGTCCGATACAGGATCCTGTAGATGATTCAAGAAAACAAAACAACAATGATAAGCACACTGAGAAGGTTAAAATAAATATATAGACTTGTATTCATGAAAGCATACCGGTACTAACTTTAGTCCACCAGGTTCATGTGAGTAGAGTTAATCCATTGATTTTATCCAGCACGAAATGTCAAGCTCTTCATCCCATAAAATATCACCATCATTCCATAACTCAATGAAGAAACAAAATTATGTCCACACAAAATCAATTTATCATTTTTAATTCATTGATTCATGTCATTCATTCTCTTGTCACAAAATTATGGTAATTTGCACAGAAAGTTAAAAAAATATAAATTAAAAGGAAAAAAAAAATGAAATAAAACAAAACAGTGAAACATAAACCTGCAGCACCATAAATCAGTAAGATAGGTTAGGCCAGGCTAAAGTTAAATTCAATTCAATTCAATTCTTTTTATTCATTTCCATTTTCAATAAAAACAATACAAAGATGTATACAATGATAAGCATTTGCAATATATAAGAAAATGAAAATAGGGAACTAAAAAAATAAGGCCAAATGGCCTTGTGGAGGCATAGTTCCCTGAACAGTAGTAAAGAGATTTACATCTAGGAACAAAACTAAAAAAGAAACAAACATGACAGGGACATCGTTCATGGCAGGTTACAAAACCATACGTTTGAAAACAGTTATATAGGTAATGCTGTATAATATGAATATTGGAACAAGAATCAATGATATTTAGACATAAGATGTTGCTTCAATTTTCTTTTGAATAATGTTAAAGACTTGCGTGAGGATATTTCAGGAGGAATAGAGTTCCAAATAAAAGGAAAATGGTTTCTTACAGATTTCAAATACATCTTTGTCTTGACTGGCCAAAAATGAAAAGAGTCACGCCCACAATTATTATAGTTATGAACATCGATCATTATTCAAAGTGACCATTCTCGAAATATTTTGCGGTAGTTTACTTTGAAGATACAGGAATCCAAGCAGGGCAATTGAATAAAAATATAGGTCAAATATATTCAGTGTTTTCAATTTCATAAACAATGGGGCAGAGTGAGTACAATAATGACAGCCTTAATGACATATAAATGGAATCCAACATTAACACCGAATGGAGGTAAAATGTGTACTCTATTACATGTGGTGCATGTGGATCTTCCATAAGCAAGGTATACCGATAATAGATGTTTTACTACAGAGTTTAATATATGAACACTGCAAGACATTTGAAACTGTAAGTTTTAAGTTCCTTTCATTAAGCATTTGCAAAATACAGGGCTCCTTACTACGTGTCTCTTTTCTGTAACGGATCTTTTTTTTTTAAAGATGAGTACTAGAATACTAGAAGCTATTGACAAGGATTTATTTTGTAATTGCATAATGATAATCATTGTGATGTTTTAAATTTATCATGAATGAAATATGATAATGATAATTCTTGTTCAGTATATTCAATTCTATTGGTGCTATGATAAGAGATCTATAACACAATCAAATAATTTGAGGTCAGATTCTTTAAACCAAGGTCAATGAATTTAACAGCAGAAAAAAAACAGATAATGCATGTATCGACATGAACGTCATACAGATCGAGATGACGTAGCAAAGTCCAAGCATGAACTATGGTAATCAGATACAGGTGAGGTGACTGTCCAAAGTATTTACATGTACAGGTTTACGCCCAATAAGACTATCATAATATGTATTTTATGCACATCTATTAAAAGTTGATATTATTTTTTACATCTTAACTCATGGTTACAGGCACGAGGCTAGGGTGCAATTAAAACCCTGAGAAGTTGTAAAAAAGCTTTTGAATTCGTAACGGCTACCGAGGCCCTGTTTGAAGAGAGGAGCAAAATTCGTCCAAGATTCACCTTCGCATATCTCCCTTATTTTAGCTCCAAAGCTCATGAAAATTTCACAGCATATATATGTACAAAATGATTCGATGACACAAAGACGTAACTCCATATTTTGCCAAAATGATATTTGATATCAAAATGTTCAGAAAATGGCTTTCCATCCAACACAAAGACTCAACTCCATCCAACACCCCCATTAAAGTCAATGACTAGTGAACTCAAATGCTCAGTGACAGATAAACCACCTTTTCTCAAAATGGCCATAATGGAGTTAAGTCTGTGTGTCACTGACCCCTTGAATATTATTCTTTAACTAAATTTGTATTAAAAACTGTGAGGTATTTTTAAAGATATAGTTATTTTTTTGTTTCAGAGGTTGGTGAAAAAGAGGCTTTTTTTTCTCCAGAGATAAGTATGGGACGTGTGAATATGCACAAAATTAACATTTTAATAGACTTTAAACTCCAGTCTCACTCTTGGGTTAAGTTATCTTTGGACCTTAAATCAAATGATATTGATTTGCAAAATTGGAATAAGGAAGTTTATAGAAATCATTTATGCTTTAGTAACAGGAAGGTGGTTTTGAGAGCTTTTTGTCGAAATTGGACGTAGGTGATAGAATATCTCTTTGTAAGTAATTTTGTCGCGGCAATAATAAGCTGCCAGTTACCAAATGTCGTTATTTATCTGATCAACCTCTTGAGTTATGTTCCCTATGTAATTTTAAGGTACAGGATGATGAATTTCATTATGCTCTGGTGTGTCCAGCATTCAATGATTTTCGTTAGCAGTATGTTAGGAAATATCATTACAGTAGACATTAAAGTTACTGATTTCATCAGTTATTCAATGCAAATCCTGTTAAGCAATTAAAGAACCTTTCCAAATTTTGTATGATCATTACATCAAAGTTTAGATAATTTGTTTTGTCCTTTTTTATACGTTTGACTTTTGGTCTAATGAGTTGTTGTCGTTTTTGGTATCAAAGTATAAATGTATATATGAGCCCCAAAAAAAATTTACACTTAGAAAACTGCTAATTATTTAAAAATTCATCTATGAACAGTAAATTATTATACATCTTATGAAAGAGTGTTTTATCCCAAATCATTTGGTATAATTTTTGTTTGGTATGTGTTCACGCTTAGATGAACAGGAGTCATTGTTTGTGAGAGTGCAAAAATCGACTTGCGCCAAAGTGATGCCTACAGTACCGGTATATGTATCATGTTAGGATTAGAGAATGAATTGAATGTATCAAATGAAATGCATTGCATATGATTTTTTAGAAGCAAAGTCACACACACAAACACACACGCGCACAAATGTTCGTTGATAGTTGACATTCAATATTGATATGTGTGGCATGATTAATTTTGTTAGGGATGTTATTTGGATCGGCAAAGACCGAATTAATACCCAAATCCCAATTGTTTTATTCAAACATCAACTAAGCAACTTTGGCGCAAGTCGATTTTTGCACTCTCGCAAACAATGCCTCCTGTTCATCCATGAATGATTCGGGATAAAACACTCTTTCATAAGATGTATAATAGTTTACTGTTTATAGATGATTTTGGAATTAATTAGCAATTTTCTAGATGATTTTGGAATTAATTAGCAATTTTCTAGGTGTAAACTTTTTTTTGACTTCCACTGTAGTAGTATTAGTACTGCCAATTGAGATATAGGGTATTATGTATTTTTTTAAGTATCTCTCAAAGTTTGCCTTCATTTGTTTGTTGTTCGCTGCAAACGATTTTCTATGTTTTTAAAATTTGTTTATATAATTATCATTGTTGAACATTATATTTGTACTATTCAACTGTATTCTTCCATGCCCCAGATGGGGCCGGTAAAGAAATAACAATCATTGTCATTGTCACTCTCTGCCCAGTTTCATGATGGCGAAGTTAGTAGTTTTGTGTAAAACTGCTTTTCTAAACTAGGGGAAGATTCATGAAAAGACTGGATACTACAACTATATTTGAGGTGTGCTCTTGCGCTCTTTGCGTCAACGGTCGTGGATTGAGGACTTCACACACTGCTAAAACAAGGGTGTTAAATTCAATACCATGGGTGTTAATTTTTACACTTTCCTAGTATCTATATCAGAAAACACCAGCTGGTGTTATTTAACACCAGGGTTTGGAATTAAACAATTCAATTTCACTCTTGGTGTTGAAGTAATTCCGCCTTTGGTGTTTGAATCTAACACCATTATTTTAACTTGGTGTTAAAGTTCAATTCTAGTTTTGGTGTTTTTTCAACACCAGTGGTGTGTAGAATTGAATCCTGATTTTTTTTTGTTGAAATCAATACCAATGATGTAACACTCAATTCAAAGAATCCTGCGATGTCTGTTGAATTTAGTGGAAACAATTTTCCAACTTATCTGGCTACAAAACAAATTTTCACACTTAACGGCATGATTGCGCTGATGAATTAGGCTATTCAGACCTTGACTAAAAATTCCATAACCACAATATCCCTAAGATATTCTTGACAGCTAGCTCGCGCATGCGCATGCACATGCACGATACGATGTCATATCATATGACAATTGTCTTCCAATGAGTAATTAGATATTTTGACACTGTTGGTGTTGAACAGAATGGAACGGACGTGAAATTAACACCAAGGGTGTTGTTTTCTTTCTTTTCTGTGTTAGTGTTAGAAATTTAACACCCTGGTTTTTGCAGTGCAGTGCAGTGATTCTCAACCTTGAAAAAAAGCCTTTTCCCCTTTTTCAGTGAAGACATCACAATTATTCTCAACCTTGTCTAAAAGTGATTCTTCTAAATTACATCACAGTGATTCGTAACTTTGACTTTGAATTTTTCTTCCATTCTTCCAGAAATTTCTCTGAGTGAAAGCTATGGCTGAACGAGCCTTCAATGATCCTATACATGCCAATCTGGTATGCCCTCTCTGTCTTGCCACCTTTGAGAAAGCAACCCTCTTGACCTTTGGACACACCTTCTGTCAGAAGTGTCTCATAGGATATGACATGGGTCATCAAGACATAAATCACATGATCTGTCCGCTGTGCCGGGAGCAGACCCCATTCGGGAAGAATCGTGTACACGGGCTTCTGCGGAATGTTACTGTGAATGCTCTAGTAAGTGATATCCAGGCCAATATGCTTTTGGAGAAAGCAGGCCCAGCACAGCCCCAATCACCTACAATCATCAAGGAGGTTGCCCTTCCTGGAGGAATAAGGGGTATGACAAGCATGGCGCAAGACACCGTCGTTGTAGGGTATGGAAGCAGTTTTCCTGGAGCTGAAGCCATCAAGGTCTCAGGAGACAGAAAGCCTTACTTGAGTAGTGACGTCGGCTCTGTGCGAGACATCGTCATCCTGAACGACGGACGAGCCGTTGTATCGCACGGTTCAAAGGAAATTAAGGCTTATGATTCAGAAGGTACAATGTGGGTAATCCCATTTCATCAATTGGCAAAGAAGACAACCTTGGCAGCTTTCTGTACTTTGTACAAAGATAGACAAGACAATGTCTACATCGTCAACGGCACCAACATAATCCAGAACGTCAGAGTTCATGGCAAGGGCATGACACATCATTCCCGAGTGATCACCACTGGAACAGCAAACGGCACGCAGATCTGTGTAACACAAACCGAAATACTGATCATCAGGACGACCAAAGTAAAGCCCCGTAGTTTGGCATTCTTTGACAAGGAGGGTAACGCGGGGAGCATCGTTCTTGCAAGAGACGAAAACGAAGCTCTATGCGCCACAGTGGACGCCCTAGACAGAGTGATTATCGGGTATTTTTCTCCAATCCTTGGCACTCTGACACTCTCTGTCTGTACACTTAAAGGGTTACATATCAAACACCAGTACTTCCTCAGCGAGCTTCGTTTGTCCCCAACGAAACAGATCTGGTGCTACATGGTATCTCTAACTCCAGAGCTCCTAGCGTTTGCCCATCTGGACAAAAAACTCTACTTCATTAAAATACCCTCTATCCCTGTGTGAATACATAGTTTTATAAATAACAAACTGCATGTACCCTGTACCTGTTTGTACCCAACTAGTTACAGGCTTACTATTCACCATGAAAACAGTATCAGGTGGTGTACCATAGGGGTGATTCCTGGGCCCACATTTATTCATACATTCGAGAATGACTTTTAACTCTGTTCTTGTAAACTGTCATTCCTTCTGTTGGCTGATGACTCAATTTTTCCTCTCTTACATTATTATATGGGTTAAGATTGAAAATATTGCAAACAGAAACTGAAAACTCAATTGCTTTTAGAGACATAAAACATGAAATTGAGTTTACTTGGTAAAATTATGCTTCCGGATAGTGTAGGACTATACTCTAGTTGTCATAATTTTTATATTTTGTATTATCATATCTCTTGTGATAATCATCTATATAGAAATGTGTTTCCAAAAGAAATGCTAACTAGGTTTAAAAAAAGATTACTTATTAATTTGAAAGTGTTTGAAAAAATTGAATATGACATTTAGAAAATGGTGACAACATATTTTACTATTTAAATGTCATAACTGAATAATTACAACATGTATTATTTTAAGATTATTTGATATTAGTTATTTAGTTAATTAGAATCAGTAATTGATATGAGGATTGCCAGAATTATTGATGTCTTATATTTGTGAATGACTTGGATGTATGTCATACAGAAATGGCTCAATACTGTGACAATGTGACATCATATATTGCTACTCTATGCATTATCATGGTAGCCTTTCACATCATACGCCAATCTCACATACAGTGAAGCTTACATAAATCATTTCCAATTCTTAGTGCATGTAGTATATGCAACTGTGACAAAATGTTACATGAAGCCTTTAGACAAATAGTTTATAGCTACATTTAACCACAGAATTATTCATACCCCTTGTAAATTTGTTTTTGGGGTGTTTTTCTTTACTCAAGAACGGAATTAGGGCCTTTTTTGAACACTTTAAGATGAGATGTAAGCTTTAATATGCCACATTCTCTTGAAACCTAAATCGAGACAAGTGAATTTTCCACATACTTAAAACTTACCAAACTTGGTAAGGGTATGTACAGTACGTGCAACCCCGAAACTAGATGGAACTTCGACTGCGCGCAATAAAAAATGATGCCTCCGCCATAGAGCGATTTCACAAACCATAACAGAAGCATTTTTTCAAAATCAAGTGTAATTGCAATCCATTAACAAGTTTCTCAGAATATTGTGATTACAAGCTATTTTTCACATACATGTATGACCCTTTTATCTTTGGCCTCAAGACCCCATAATCTACTCAGTTCATCGGCTCTGCAAGATAATTAAATGTTTTGAGTTTGATGGTAATCCGCCTATCGGTTCTAAAGATAATGCGATCACAAGCTATTTTTGCATTCATAATGACCCAAATGGCCTTTGACCTCATGTCCCCAAAATCTAATCAAGTTCATTGGCTCAGCAAGATACATCCATGACCTAAGTTTGGAAGGACTTGAGATAACGCGATCACAAAAACAGGACGTACAGGCGATGCCGCATTTGTCATTGTGAATATGCCCACTCCACCTAAGTTGATGTCATCAAGTTGACTTCAGATTTTCAAAGCTTTAGATTTCAAGTTTTATTTGTGATTTGGATATATATTGAGCTCTTACCGGTCTCTCTTTGGTGCCATAGAACTCTGGTCTGTCAGGTTCTGACATATCATAGTTATCGACGTCCCATTCATAGGCCAGCTTCACTCTCTTTCTCTTCCAAACCTCCTGGAATAATGTACCTTCAAAGGTGAAAAGATCAAATTGAGTATACATTATGCACCTGTTGCTGAATTAACTAATAATCTAGCCATGTGTAACTAATGTCATCAATTATAAATCTAAAATGAGTGTAAAATCGAAAACACATTTACAAATTAAATATGAAGTATGAGATATGACAGATGAAATTTGTAGTATTGAGGCAAAATAGCCATGTAGTGCATGTACATTAGATACATGTAGCACTGAATTTTAAATGGAAGGTAAAGGTGAGTTGAGCCAATTTCATAATAGTTGGTTTGCTTTTGATTTCCTGAAGACAAAACAGCAAATAATTCAACCCAAAAATAAATTCAAAAAAAGTTAAAAGTGTAGACCTTTACTTTTATCGTATAGAGATTGAAGTTGTGCCAGTTATTTGGATGATTTTTGCACTTCTCTTAAACAGAACTTAACAAACTTTCAAGGTTGAAGGTAAAATACTTTCATCATGGGTAAATGATAATGGAAAACATAGGTGTAAGAATCATTCACCAATGGTTTTTTGCTCAGAAAGACTTTGAAATTGCAACTGCCAAATGGAGAAGGTTAAATGATAATCAAGGGTGCAGACTGCATTCAAACTTACCCCAAAGACAAATAACGAGGGCATAATATGGAGTAACTTCTGAGTCAAAAGAGTTCTTGAACACTGTCAAGCCTGCATCTGTAATCCTGTATACATTTAAAAATGAATAATTTGGACATTTGAAAAAACAAATAATTTCCATAATAATATTGAATCTATTAATTTTAGAATACATACATGAACAAAGAGATTATTAAAGAATATAACCTTTCTCTCGTGTGGTAATCTGTATATTTCGCTCTGCAATCTCAACATAAGAATATGAATTTAATGAAGTTGTTTCAACAGCTTCACTTACCAAGCTGATATGAAAAATATAAACATTAGTTTGATGCCCTTATTTTGTATACATATCAAAAAGCAATTCCAGATCTGAAAATTTCCAGCAGTGAACAGGGGACAACTGTCCATGAGCACATCAACTTGACAAGGGATAATGTATTTGCTCTTTATTAATGCAGGGGATGGGTGTTAGGAGGCGACACTGAGTTCACAACAAATTTAATAAGGGTTGAAATAGGGCTTTGCCAAGAAGGCAGAGACAAAAATCTCACCGGACATCCATTATTCAGCTTTGGTTTTCGTAAGTGCCATTTTAATAGGCTAATGGTATTTCAATAATTAATTGGGCAATTACATCAAAGCAGTCTGGCCATTTTTCTCAAGCATGCAAAATAACAGAGCTTTGTCAGATGCAACTGCCCGTATCTTCTGGTCATTAATTTATGATTCTTACTTTGTTTTTCTATAAGATTGAATAAGAAGCTCCTTTGCTCTGTTATTGTGGGAAAGCTACATTGGACATAAATCTCGTATACTTTAATACTGACAAAGCATGGTCGTTAAGAGCAATCGCGATGTCAGAGACCCATTTTCAATTAAAATAGCATTTCTGCTTGATAGTGTAGAGAGGCATCGTGAGGTACTTTTATACAATGTAAAACGGTGCTCTGAAATATGCTCTTGGGAAAATGGACCTGTCTACTGACATATTCAAATTTTAAGCATACTATTACTTTTCAAACAAAGCTTATTCTTGGCAACCTGAAAGCTTGCCTAAGGCTTGCCTGACTTAGCAACAAGCAATGTATCCAGACTGGATTCCAAGTACTGTAGTTTAGCCATTAAAAACTGGTTAATGGAATACCTCATCACTAGGTCCCCACGAAAGGAACATCCACAAATTTTAATAGGGAAGTAAACCGGTCTATTGCTTGGGGCTTCAGGCCATCGAAGACATACATGTAAGAGAGTTGTAATCAAGTTTAAGGTTAGGTGTAGGGTTAAGGTTACAGTTGAATACAGTGTACAGTGATAAAGAGCTGAAGTAAAAAAGTTGGTTGGTGCAGAGTATAGAGACGGGAGCAAATACCACTGGAGCACTTGTCTTACGTACATTCACATGGTAAAATGGGGTATTCACATGGTAAAATGGGGTACTCACATAGTAAAATGGGGCACTCACACGGTAACATGGGGCACTCACACGGTAAAATGGGGCACTCACACGGTAATATGGGGCACTCACATGGTAATATGGGGCACTCACACGGTAACATGGGGCACTCACACTGTAAAATGGGGCACTCACACGGTAACATGGGATACTCACATGGTAAAATGGGGCACTCACACGGTAACATGGGATACTCACATGGTAAAATGGGGCACTCACACGGTAACATGGGATACTCACATGGTAAAATGGGGCACTCACACGGTAACATGGGATACTCACATGGTAGAATGGGGCACTCACACGGTAACATGGGATACTCACATGGTAGAATGGGGCACTCACACGGTAACATGGGATACTCACATGGTAAAATGGGGCACTCACACGGTAACATGGGATACTCACATGGTAAAATGGGGCACTCACACGGTAACATGGGATACTCACATGGTAGAATGGGGCACTCACACGGTAACATGGGATACTCACATGGTAGAATGGGGCACTCACACGGTAACATGGGATACTCACATGGTAGAATGGGGCACTCACACGGTAACATGGGATACTCACATGGTAGAATGGGGCACTCACAGGGTAAAATGGGGCACTCACAGGGTAAAATGGGATACTCACATGGTAATGAGAGACTCGTCTTCCAATCGTTGAGTAAGATTTGCTAATAGACTCTCGTCTGATTCACTCAGATTATAAAGTCTCTTATTTGCCTCTAGTTCTTCCATCAGGTCCCTCTGCTTTCCTTTATCATCCACCATTTCTTGGTAATTTTCAATGCTACAGGGTGGGGGACGGGAGGGGTAAAAGAGATACAGAAAAGAAGAATGAGTCAAAACATTCCAGGAAACTCAAAATGTTTTTTTGTTATTCTTTATTCCGACTACCTATATACTTTATATGTACATGAGTAATAAAGTACAGTAATTTTTTTTTTTTTGATTTTTAAAACTGAACCATTCAAATTTATTACATGCCAGTAAACGAAGCGTGTAGAAAATACCATAGTAAACGGGCTTAAAAGTCATAAACGTTAAAAAAAATAATCAAAGATATAACGAATTGGGCGTTTAGTCGTTACCTGAGGAAAAGACCATAGCCCCAAATCGCCAGCCCCATGAACATAGGTATCCAGAGATAGGTGGCAAACGCTCCTGCCCACGCAAAGTAGAAAGCGATCTGCTCTCCGTAGTAGTTCCTGATCTTCCACAGCGGTTGGTATTTGGAGAATCGCACCCATGTTCTTTGCATGTCCTAGAGTAGTAAAAGAGGTTTGAATCAATTGCTTGCTTGAAGATTTACCTAGCAAAAAAACAAACAAATTCGAACTCATAAAACTGTTTTCAGAGCTTAAAATATGCATTTTCCTCTGATGTAGGACATGAACAATCAGCAACCAGGAGATAAAGAAGAGATATCAACTTTTAAAAGAAGAATAAATGGAAGGAGAAGAAAGATAAAAGAAAGGAATTTAGAAAATGGACCATTGGTNGGGGGGGGGGGGCTAGAAGCAAGAGAAAAAGAATGTTAAACTGATAGCTAGATTTTAAAAGGATATTTCTAGTTTGAGAAATGCAAAGATCTGTATTTTGCTCAAATGTAGAGAAATGCACATTTTGCAAACCTGAGCCATGAACTCACTTATGAAGCATTTCTTTGGCAAATATCAATAAAAACATTGTTAGTTTTCATTCATTGTCAAAAAAAGTGTAACAACAAATGCCCAAGAGAAAATTATGCAGACTTTGAGCAGATCTATTAAGAATTTTAAAAAATCAAAGATTCTTTTTGACAATGATAAATAGCAAATACAAGTGTTTTAACATTTTGCTACACACAGATTCTGGATACTAAAGGTTAGTAAAACACATGCATTGCAGAGCTGCCAACCTTGTGTGACCCCCCCCCCCAAAAGGGATTTCAAGCAAAATACAGGAATTTATTAAAACGAAACTTACAACCACGTGCGACAGACTTCCAATGCAGAAATTTCCATTCCTCGTGCTTTTTTTGTCTACATATTAGGACCTAAAGTTTATCTAAGTACATATTTGTTTGTTGCTATTTTGGTACTATAGGCGTTTCATTCTAATCAAGAATATTTTTCTCTTTAAGTATGTTTTCAAGTATGTTTTTTTATGAAGAAAAAACGTACTCCCGTAATTTGGAGGAAAAAAATGAATAATTCCACTTGGCAGTTCTGCACATGCTTCAAATAAAAGAGAAGTCTCATTCCAGAGTGCTAACCTACATGTACATATTCAAAATTGGAACTCGCATGGAATTGTGTCTTAAACGATGAGGCTAACTAACTTTCATAATAAGTACTTAACTATCTAAAGAACTTAGGATTGAACACGAATATCAACTGGTATTAGTATAAAAATTAAATGCTAGAACTTTCAAAATATTGTGAAATACATGCATGTATACCTGAAAATTAATTCAACTCATAAATCATCCATAACCAGGCACATGCAAATGCGTCTCTGAATTTATCTCTAATTGTTAGAAGGAGTAAAAGATCATTAAACACTATCGGTAATGTTGTGAAAATACTTTATATCTATTCTGATCTTCCAATGGACACCAAAGTTAGCATATGGGTTCAAGTGTTTTGCAAAGATGTCCTTTTTACTATTCTGATCTTCCAAAGAAACCAAGGGTTTCCAATAACTTGACATATTAACAGCCGTCATTAAAATGGCAAAGTTTTAGGCCCACTTTATTTACTAAAGAGAGCAGGCATTATGGCTAATTGTAAAAGCAGTGGCCTTCTCACCACAAGGTTGTGGATATAAACCACCTTTGAAGCGCTAGTGCCCTTTCATAAGGCACTGATTCTCAAATACCAATTCCCTCAGACAGGACTCAAAGATGTAGGTCCACTGTTTGCTTATCTACAAGCCGATTTGCTGTCTCAGTAGTCAGGCAAAATAAAAACAATCAATCGATTTCGTTCACACAAAAACTGTGACCTAGCTAGCTGTCGCCACCACTGACAGATTATGTGCCAGGTATATATGAATATTCAGTGTTTCCATGCAGTTAGTCTTTCTCTTTCCATTAAATAAAATACCGTTGGCATGCAAGCATCCTAAATGAATGATGGGGTATGTTAATGCATGAGAGTGATGATATGTAAAAGAACACGCTTTTTATTTTGGTCTGATATGACACAAAATGACTTACAAATCGGGAGTCTCGACGCGTAATGTTAAAGTCTCTCTGTATATTAAAGCAAGAAACAATGAGGCCGTTACACAGATTCACACCAAATTAATTTATATGGAAGTTCATACAACATTTGATACCAAGACAACGCATTGAATTATGTGATACAGTTAGAGGAATGAACAATAATTAAGTCACACACAAAATCCACAACAAAATTTAGAGTGAAAAGGCAACAGCCTGGGAGGCAAGGCCCTTTTGCCCCCCCCCCCCCCCCCCCCCC
>BEXV01001035.1:201082-224724 GCA_003118195.1 Hemicentrotus pulcherrimus | reverse complement strand
TACCAATCAGAAATGGAGTTTTGATTTATTTTTCTTCTTTATTTAACTTCATTTTCAATTCTTTACACACGCTATCTACATGGCATCGTTTCAGGAAACCGTCATACTAAGTTCACCGATATCCCATCGAAAGGCGTGTTAAATTTAATACATGCTTTTCACTGGTTGCCGGTGAATTTGTTATTGAATATGACGGTTTGGTGAAAAAGTGTAAGAAATTACATTATATTAACAATAATTATTGCAACATTTTACATAGCGTTTGATATGCCTACTACATTTCTAAGCGCTGTAGTTTTACCGGGATCACCCACGCATTATAATCCTGATACCCTGACATTATTTCAGGCGCTATGGCATTGGAGGACTTTTTTTCCCACCGCCCATTGCATCACCTGGATGAAGAGTGGCAATGTAGATTGATATCATGCTAAAGGACGTTTAACACAATGCCGGGCTATAGGATTCGAATGGTCAAGACCTGGATTGAGAGTCAATTGAATGAAACACTATATACCACGTCATCTCCTGCTTGAAGGTCGTCCTCTTAAACCGGCCCTCAAAGAAGCATATTTTGCAATTCCTAAATACAATTTAATTAAAGGTAGGCTTTACTATTTCAGCCAGAAGGGATAAGACCATCCAGCGAGCCAGCGAGGTCACTGTCACATGCAGGTGGCTATCTCATTAACTCAGCTTTCATTTAACATAAGAAAAAGAGGATCATATGGGGGACCAACAGGCACCGATTGGGGAAGTTTTCTATATAGAGAGAGCAAGTAGCTACAAGTAGGACAGTGTGCCTCTAATAAAAGAAAGGGGAGTGTTCTTAGCTACAGTAAAAAGAAATTGATTCCAACAATGGAGGATGGTGGCAACTACCCACGGGGATCAACGCCTCTGCTAGATATTGAGAACACCCATTGTAAAAGAATATTCTAGGTAACTTTCGGGGCTATATGAAGAAATGACCTGTTAGCAACATCAAAGTAACAACTCAATTTGGCACTTCATAAAAGAAAAAGAAAAAACAGGAATGAAATTTCTGGCCAATTTTTATTTTATTTTTTAAATTTTTTTTTAATGTTTTGTTTGTTTGTTTTGTCTTTCTTTCTTTTCCCCCAGATATTTTAAACGTAAACGCTAAACGTACTAAATAACAAACAAATCAATATCTTCCTTTAATTTTTTTTTTTTAACTCACGGCTTGTTTGACATTTTCCTAATGGTTACATCCCGTATAACAGTCCCTTACAAAGAGAAATTTCGATGTTGAATCAATACATGCATTTACCTTTTAAAAAATTACAAACAAGACATAATGATAGTATATATAAGTATAAGTCCTTGTCCGGAAAGCAGGTTTCCCTAGACATACAAATTGATGGGCAGAACTTCTCTATGAATGCTCTGGACAGACGGATCACAGGACCAAACTCGCTGTCACACCCTCGAGCATAACGACGTGAACATTGTAGCTCATCCTTTCCTCCTTTTCAAAGTTTTCTTGTCTGTATGCTTTCCTAATGTGTTTTTATATTTCTTCAAAAAGTATGAACCGACGTGTCCAGATGCATCCGAGCTATTCCACGATGGAAAGCGAAAGGTGATGTTGCGAACGGTAGACCATCGTGCGAACATCGCATGCTCCGTCAAAAACTTGTGGCCAGTATGAGAATTCATCTCCGATTTTTTGACGTAGAAACACTCGCTCTTTTGTTTAGGTTGGTAGTAGTGATAGGGGACCTTTGCCTTTGGATTTTTCCTGAAAGGAGGAGAAAATGACGAGGAATGGGAGGGAGAGAAAACGGAAGTCATAAACATAAAATAAGTACAGAAATGAAACCGTCGGCTGTTCGCTAGAAGGCTGCTAGATCTATGTATTGTCAATGGCAGTATAACGCCCCTCCGAGCAGCCGACGATTAGATAGAACAGTTTCACACCACAATCTTCCTAATCATGGCCCTTTCTGGTCTGTACATCGAGTATGGACTTGCATCTACTCAGGAACTTAAAAATCCTACGTGCAGGCCAGAACCTTTTCATTTCATGAATTTATTTACATTGCGTTATTACGTCCGCTAATAGATACATTAGAGCCTGTCAAGAGAAAATTGCATAATTACTATGCCCCAGTGGGAGGCGCTAGTCTTTCCGAAATCCGAAGGTTAAAAAATGACTTTATCATTTGGTTTACATCAGGCCAAGTGTAAGTTTTCGGAACATTAAAGTAACTGCTTGCTGCTTATAAACATCTGTTTATACTTTGAAATTCATTCAGAGGTTATTACACAAAATACGTGGATGCGTATACCTTAAAGTAAACTAAGTTTTGTTCGTTTTTTAAATGAGGCCGTCATAGTACAGAGAAATATGAAATTAAAAATGATGGCAAACATACTTGCAGAAGTCATCCCTTGATATGCCATAAACCAGCACCTCATCACAGACATCAAGAGCAAATATCATGGATACAAAGCCCGTGCTGAATTGTGTTCGCATCGCAGCTCTGAAAGGATAAAGTACAGAAGAATAAAGGGGCAGGAAGAAAAGGAGAAGACAAAAAAAAAAAAAAAAAAAATCGCAAGATTTCTTGAGGTAGAGCCTTTTCTTTCCAGAAAGGATTTTTAAAAGCTCTTAAGTGTATGGACTTACCGTGCTTAATCTTCCTGTTCACAATACGCTACTTCAGCCAAATTACGATAATTGTAATTACCTGGAATACCCTGTTTCTTTCTTGAACATCGCCTCCGACTGAGAATATTTTTGGTTCGTCTGGAAGACAAAATCGACCTCAGGGTACTTGTGCTTGAACTGTCTTGCGATCTTGAAAATCTTATTCGTCTTCATGTTCACCTTCTCCTTATTCAGCCAGGGTACCACGACGTACCTCGTCCTCGTCGTCGAGTTCGACAAGATCTCATTCCTCAACCAACTCTTCTTCACGAGTCCCCGCGGGATGTTGCGGTGGCCGATGATTCGGATGTCGGTACGAAGCCCGACGTCGCTAGAATAGCCAGTGACCGGGGCAGTGTTCATACGGAGGACACAATCAGCGATGTCGATCTCGGCCCCGGCTCTAGACCGATACAGATGGCCACCACTCGATACCAACGCACATCTTCTACACCGTTTCGTGAATGGCTGAAGAAATCAAAGACATCACAAGCAGAATTAGAGAATCTATCAAACACCATAGATTGATGTTTCAGTAGTACTACTGCATTCGTCTACGAAAGGAAACAAACAATTACACAAAGGGTCAAGCTAAACAATAATCTGTTGCCCAAGACTGCCCATGCACTTTGATCTACCAGGTCTTCCAAGCAGATAAGACTGATATAATGCCCATGCTGACATTAAAGGCTAAATTGTATTTTTCGAAATTCTTCAGGAATAGGTAACCATTCACATATTTTTTCACTTCAATAATAATGGTAATGGAAAAGAAATATACCTACCTGTTTGGTATCCAGAATAAAGTACCCAGTTGAAGAAAGGTTTGCTGTAGAAGAAGATGTTATATTGTGCCCCGACTGTGTTCCAACCTCTACCTTACTCACATTGTCTACACCCTCACCATGTGGCATAACTTGATCTTCTCTTCCTTCTTTTCGTGCTCCGCCAGCACCTGCACCCCCTGCGTCTGGTATCCCACCTTCAGATTCATCCGCTTCCCCTGATGATTCCCAAGCACCTACGCCCTTTACACCTTCCTCTGGTATCACAGCACCATCAAACCCATCCTCTGGTATCAGAACAACATCACTACCTCCATCTCCACCCTCATTTAGCTTTTCCACCTTGATCACACCGTTAATAGTGAATCGCCTGGAAGAGGGGTATCCTTGGGAGACATCGTGGTGGGTTTCATAGAAGAGACAGAAGAGAACGAAGCACGTCACTACGGAGTAGATACACACCAGCAGGTATGCGGTCACTTTCATCTGGGAGTGAGAAATGCAGGGGACATGTTTAGATGAGACCTCTCCCACAATACGTATCGAACTGGAAGAGCTATATCATTGAAATATACCACATTGAAGATGTTTGAAGGAAACCAACAAAATAATTATACGAGGGTGAAAAGCAACATATTTAAAAAATGAAGAAGAATTTTCGTAATGTAACAGAATTTAATGCATACTGTAAGTCTTTGTGCCTCGATACGAATTATTACATTCACCTGTATCTCAATAGCCATAATGCAAATTGCATACATTAGTTGTTGCTATAGAACAAGCAATACGAATTTTCGTTTCAAGCAACATCTAATGTGTGCAGTTCGCATCATGTAAACATTACGAATCTATATGGATTATAAAACAATGAATGAATGAATGAATAAATGAATAAATGAATGAATAAATAAATAAATAAATAAATAAATAAATAAATATTTTTTTTAAATGAATAATTGAATGAACGATTGAATGAATGATTGATTGGATGAACGAACGAATGAATTAAAGAATGAATGAATGATGGAATGAATGATTGAATGAATGTTCGACTGAATGAATGAATAAACAAATGAATGAACGAATGAATGAATGATTGATTGATTGAATGAATGGATGAATGCACGAATGAATGAATGAATGGAAGAACGAATGAATGATCGAACGAATAAATGAAGGATGAATACATGAATGAATAAACGAATGAATGACAGTCGAGAATGAATGATTGATCGGATGAATGAACAAGTAAATAAACGAATGAATGATTCCACGAATCATACTCCATATTACACTTCCTTTTGTTTTTATATTTTCATATTTTATAAATCAAATCAATTGTCTCATTGTAGCACGAGGTGAATGTTAATCTCATATACGTAGGTATATCGACCGCACTATTACAAATACAGGAGGAATCTAATATTTTGATGCAAAAAAGAAGGAAAAAAAAGAGAATCTACGGGAAAAGAAGAGCAACACTGATAGAAGAGAATCAAGGAAAGGTGGAGAGGTGATACATGACAAATAGTAGTTGTGAACTTATAAACCGACCAAACTTTCACAAAAATCACAGTTCTTAAACCATGAAAGAAAATCACTCATTTACCTCCATCGCATCGTAGTGTAGTGTATCCAGTAAAATGTATTATTCCGATGCAATTCTTAGTTTGATCGCTGCACCTACATTAAGGAAGGCAGCATATCAAAAGCGTCAATTGTGCACGATTTGTCACAGGGGCTACTTAAAAGAGAGGCAATATAATTGGTGACCAAAACGGTGATGCGCCCATGAGAACGAAGATAATAACCATCAGGAACAAAAATTATATTTGTATCTCTAGAAAGAATTAATAATGAATTCATGAGAGAAGCACGTAACACGTACACCTCTCAACTTTAGTATAAACAGGGATTCATTTTCATTGAATATAACTATTTCATTCAAGGTTGTTTTTGCATTCGTACCGCTTCGAACAATCAAAAAGGGTGTCAATAATTTGGGAGACGTGGAAGGAGTTTTTTCTCATAATAAACTAGCTCTTACAACAAGAACCCAGTTCATCAATTAAACTAATGGGGGCGTTGCAAGAAAGTGGCCATCAATCGCAACTTCCCAAAACCAAGCGTATAAATTTGCAATTAATCGCAACTCAACTTTCTTGCAACGCCCCATTAACAAGAGATATAGAGAGAGAGAGAGAGGGGAGGGAGAGAGAGAGAAGGATATGAATTCTCACAGAATCAAACGAAACGTACACTAAATGTTCAAGAGTACAAATAAATGACATTTGCCAAGCTATTTTGGTAGAAAATGTATACTGGCTGAGTCATGAGCGTATACAGAAAGGTAAATCAAGGTCAGTAGCCCAGACACCATTTGTGTAGTCCATCTTTCTGTGTCCAGTACTTGTTATTTCACCAAGACTGGGCCAAATTTATTATGATTTTGATGACCCCAGAACCTTCCAGTACACACCAATACTTACATGCTACATGATCAACTTTTTTCTGATCCATTCCACACCTTTTCTTTCACGATGCAATCGCATGACCAGAACTCAACTTTATGTTTAATACGATTGTTAAAACCTTAATCCTAACAAAATTCTAGGAAATTTGGGAGGCTAGAATGGCGTTGCAAGAAAGTCGGGTTGCAATCGATTGCAAATATCAGTTGCAAATTTTGCAACTTATATCTTCATTCGATATTACTAAGATTGATTATACTCTGTGCGGTTTTTTTTTCCCCCATTATGTTATATAGTTAAATGATGTATGAATCGATGTTATGTATTGAATGATATAACGTAACACAGATGAACATGTATGATTTGATGTATTGAATGATTATAATGTAACACAGAAGTACATGTATGATTTGACGGATTTGATTTGATGTATTGAATGAACACAATAAAGAACATTACAACAAAAAAAGAAAAAAAAAAGAAAGAAAAAAAAAAACTTGCGATCAATCGCAACTTTCTTGCAACGCCCCATAAGTTCACTTGATGTCAAGCTTCCTCCAAGTACAAACGAAATATACGGAATGTTTGATGATCCAAATCAAATGTGGAAATTTAAACACAAAGTTCAGTTAAACCCGACCCAGTGTATGTATAAGACATTTTTCTTTAAAAAGAGTAGACCTCAGAATGACTTCCTTTGTTCAACCCGATTATTTTTTTGTTTTTTTATAAACGCTTTAACCCGAAACTTACTAGCGTTGGCTTTAAACACAACAACAAAACTTTCTTAAATGTTGGTGTCTCCTAATACTTAGCATCGTATTTTGTAAGTCGCATTGAACCAAATATTTACATAATCATGCTGTAATTGCGACGCAGGAAAGACGATGGTCCATTACCGGGCTGCCATCGAGCATTAGATCATCTATCAAGTAACAATTATTGTTTACTTGCATATTTGATTTTAAGAATTAGATCAACATCAAATACAACTTGTGACTGAATCAGGTCTCCAAGATACAACTATACTTCACTTGTTTTCTCATCTCAGCTTGGCAAAACAACTCGCACTATGCGGAAGGTCAAATACAACAAAAAGAAAACGCCTATAGATGATTGTGAAATGGAGCCTGTAGTTCCCGTGCATATACCCTCATCTTCCACTGGAATTATATTCAAATTAAGTTTACTCTCTCTCTCTCTCTCTCTCTCTCTCTCTCTCTCCCTCCCTCGCTCTCCCTCTCTTTCTCTAAATACAAAGATAGATATATATAAATATACATAACATATTTTATACTTTATCAAGTGCATTTTCATAATACTTTATAGCAGTTGTAATATTTTCTGTCGCAGCTCGTTTAAAGTTGACGCCTTTGTTATTTTTCACAAAATGACCGTATCAGAGACGAGGTCACTTCTTTCTCATGTGAACTGAAGCGTGTCTTGAAGCTTTTGATTGTTGCTTGTCAGTGTTCCCTTCCTTCTCCTCCCCAAGGGTTTGTAATGAAAATTAGATTTGGTCTTTAGGATGGCGACTGTGGTCCCACTTTTTCTTGGACACATGCTAATATATAATTAACAATATCTTCAAACCTTACATAATTATGTTATGTGATCTTCATCAAGGGGAAATCATAACTATAATGATAATCTATGAAAATAAAAAAAAAACATTGAAAGATTTTTGATGAAATCTGATGTAGTTTTAATGTGATGGGGCCGAGTTGAGGGGCAATTGTATCCATGTTAATCCATTTTGACAAGTCTTTCTCAAAGTTCAATAAAGTTGATGCAGAAATCATACACGGGGGCCATATAACTGTTAACTTGTCTACTGTTTGTGGACTGAACACATAGTACCAGACATTTACCTTGCACATAACTAGAGAGCTTGAGAATATGACACAATACAACTAACTACTTGTATGATAAAAATATAATTTAATTTCCATCACAGTATTTTTATACCTCATATATATTCCATAATATAAAATTTCAAAACACATGTATAATAAAACAATTAAGATGCAAGAATAATAGCACAGGGATTTGTTTCCTTCTTCTAAATCACATGATATTAACACTATCGCAAATACTAAAAGGAAATCAATGGCAGTGTCAATACTCCTTAAAAATCATTTCAGATCATATGTAATACATCACTGTACTGTTTCTATATTTCAATAGGTGATTTAAAAAAAGCTAATTTAACTATTTGAAGTCGATATTTTTTCTTCACAAGTCTTTGCAATCGTGTATATCTAACATTATACAGAGATACCCCAGTGGAGTGGACTAAAGCCCTAGTAGACCATTTTCCTAACATTAATAGGAAGGAAGGCTCAAAAGACCTTACAATGTCACTGTGATTGACTATTATGTGACATTTTACTTTAGTGCAAAAATGTCTGTGGGGCCCATATCCTCATAAACTACTCTTAGAAAGTAGATGGCTTCTTAAAGATATTGTTTGACAATGCCAAATATGAGATGCATGGCCCTACGTGTTATCAGCGTCAGTGATATGGTTTAATATTGAAACCTCAAAAAAGTGCCTCAAAAAAGTAAAACAAAATCGAATGACCGATTTTACCACACTCATTTTCTCCAACAGACTGTAGTCTTATAAAAACCATCGGGAAAACGGTTTTTAAATTTTGAATTCTAATCATAAATATCTTGATAATCAGATGGGCGATCAGCTTGTAAACGTCATGGGATTCCTGACTGACCTAAAGGTTTATAATTATGATTGCAGCATAAGCTAAATCCAGGCTTTGTTTAGCATCTGAGATAAAGATACCAGAACCCTTTAAAGAACATTTATTCAGGAGCCTTCACAATGATAATTGGTCAACTGGGCTTATCTCTTCAAGATGGGTATACAAATATATATTTTCAGGAAATCAAATAGAAAAACACACACATGAGAGAGAGAGGTAATTTCAATGTGATAGCACATGGAAGACAATTGTTAATAATCTACACAATGAATTAAATATCCCTGGAACTATCAAAATGGTTAATCCTAATATGAACTTGGTTTAGAAACAAAGCAGGAAAGACTTTGAGGAAAATCCTGTGAAGATAAACAAACTGTAAAGCTGTAACCAATAAAACACAAAGTAGGCAAGTCTGTATTATATAGTAATACATGTACCATCATATCATTTGCTTTATAGCAAATTATTCAAATCAAATTTTTATTTTCTCTACAGAATATATTTCATTATACCTGTACCATGGAAAATGATATTTGTACACATCCCTTCTATGAAATATACCTATCCCTTCATCATTAAGCTATAAAATGTAATTTAAGCTTTTAGAACAAAACATATGAGAATTATGCTGCCAATGTAAATTACATAGTGGCCAATTCAGTAATAACCATGCTATAAGAACACTGTCATAAAAACGAACTCTCATTATAACAATGTGATTTTGCTAGCCCCTCCTCTTTGTATTCTATTTTTCTTTTAACCCTGATATAAACAGGTTTGGAATGCATCAAGGTATAGGCCTCAAGGATTTAAAAATAAATCATTTTGAAGTCCCACTGTATGTTATTGACCTAGAATTATTTTGTTTAATTCTTAACTTTTCTACCCATCATGAGATTATACTCAAACTTCCACTGATTCATTCCTCTCCTTTTTTCTGATTTAATTAATCCAACTTAATATCAGGGTGGATGTCCTCAGCATGACTACATGAACATATAATTGAAAATTGAATTTCTTAATTGATATGAATGAAGTGACATATATCTACATATCAAAATGTGCATAGACATGTTTAAAATAAACAGAAAATTCTTCAATCAAGGACTTAAAGATGTCCAGGTATGGCAAAAGGAAGAGCAGAATAATTTCAGTTAGTACAAGCTTAGTTAAATGTACATACAGTGTAAAATTACATGCATTATATGTTCCCAACATAAATAGTAACATTCTTTAACCTTTATTGTTTTTGGTTCAGCTCAAAAAATGAACTTATTTAATTTACACTAAGTACATCTGTATCACAATCACATTGGTATTTGGTAAAAACAACATCAAATAACCAAGCATTTGATATCAAATAAGAATTACTACCCTTTATTAATAAATAAATAAGAATTAATTCTCCCAATTAGTAAACGAGAGATAATTTCCCTATTACCAGAATAGGAATTCATTCTCCCAATTACAAAATCACCATCATCATCATCATCATTTATAAAAAGTAAACAATTTACCTCTTATTAGGGGGGAATGCCATATTATGGGACAATTCTCTCCCAGGGGCATATCCTTTAAAGGGTAATCTCTTTCTTTCTCTTTCTCTCTCTCTCTCTCTCTCTCTCTCTCTCTCTCTCTCTCAGGTGTTTTGCCAAGGGCAGGTCCACACACCACATCCCTCTTTCTATCTGTCTTTCTCCATCCCTCTTTATCTTTATCCTTCTTCTTCATTATGCCATACGATCTGTCCCCTATCAAGTCCGACACTATCACAATTCTTTTTCTACCTTTTTCATGCAGTCTCTGGAGTCAAACAAAATAAATCATGACTGATGATTTTCCCATTGGGAGGAATCAGCAGATATGTGATTTCTTCCACAGAACCTCGCTCTATTGGTAATCAGACGTCAACCAAGTACAATTAAAGGTAATACAAAGTTTTGGGAAATTTTGAAAATTTGGTGGATAATGATTTTTTACAATTTTTATATATTTGGATGCCCCTATGGATGTATAATAAGCACTAAAACAATTAGCCCCTAAAACACTTCTGCTTTCGAGAAAAATGAAAATAAAAATTTATTGGTGCTCCCGATAAATGTTGATAAATTACAAATAGCGCATACGGCCGTACAATGGTAGCTGCGACCTTGAAAATTTCAGAATATGTAGTTGTGATATATACCTATATATACTCCCAGATATATACCTATACATACTCTTTGGTAGTATATATATATATACTACCAAACGGGAATAGCTTATGGGTCAAAATTAGTCAAAAAACATTGTTTTATAGCTTAATTAATATCTTGACCTTGAGAGGGCGCTATACAACATAAAGAGTTTTTATTAATAATTTCATAACTTTAGACTCGATTTCAACCGCGACAGCGATAACTGCATATTGTAGGATCGCATATGCTTCCAATATGTTCATTTGAACCAAATTCATGACCCCATACCAAAACTTTGTATTACCTTTAAGCATGTGTACCTCGTTGTAAAATCATCCATAGTAGGCATATAGAAAGATATCAAGTCCAAGTACCACTACTGCTACAGAGCTCAAGATGTACTTATCTCTCTTACTTTGGATCACTTTATTCATCTGCTTTAATTCACGTTGCTGAAGCTCTTCATCTGTTAGGATGCCCTCTTGTGACGAGATGCCGCAGAACCAGTTCCAACCACGACGCCATCGGCTTGTCTCATTTCTTTCTATTAGGGGAGAATCTAAGAGTGAAACAACAGTCAGAGGAGATTAGCTGTTGTATTGACTTAAGTTATAGGAACGGAAATATGACATCCAAGCTCAAATAAGCATTCAGAAAATTGTGGTTTCAGTATAAATCAATTTCTTTAAATCATCTCTTCACTAGCATTATTGATGATGTCTAAACCAGTACTGACAAAACTTTAAAAATTATTCATCAAATCTAAAGGAAAGTAAAATGCAATGCGCAGTATTTATGTATGTATAACAAAGACTTGATTGTAAGTTAATTCAATGTTTTTATTATGTCAAGTATTATATCAAGTATTATTATTTATTGTATCATTATCTTGTTAAGGACATAGCAATTTATGTAGGCCCTCTCACTTGCATAAGATCTCTGTTATACAAATTATCATTCGTATAAACCTTTGTGACCGTCGCATTAGTTATTTGGTATATGCTTGTTGAAAGTGAAATTAAAAATAAAACTGAAACTACTGCTATTATTATCATCATGACTGTTTTATTATTGTTATAATCTTTATCATCATTATTATTATTGTTATTAATTTTATTATCATTTCATGATTATTGTTATTACAATTATTATTAGTATTCTTTTACTTCTTCTTCTTTGTTTTCTTCTTCTTATTATTATGATCATCATTAACGTTCTATTCATAACATTAGAATCATTAACATATTTCTCACCTTCTTTGGTTTTCCTGAGTACACTATAAGGTTCCATCGAGTTGTCAACTGAAGATTCCATTTCATCCTCTTCTCTTACCTCTCTTTCCTGAACAAAGGTCAAAGGTGAAAGATACAATAATAGCAAGTGTATCTCACTCTCAGCACATACAATTTTGTTTTAACAGATTCTTCTCTCCCCCTCTTTCTCTCTCTCTCTCTCTCTCTCCCTCTCTCTTCCTTCCTTCTCTCTATCTCTATCTCTCTCTTCCCTCCTTTTCTCTATCTACCTCTGGTTAAGATTACACCTTTTATTTTGGTTCATAAGACTTTATCTCTGTCTACCTATCTGCCTCTTCTCTATATAATAATAATACATATGATTTATAATGCGCAAAATCCACTTGACAGTCAAATGCTCAAGGCGCAGCTTGTGCAAAAAATGAAATACATACGGTACATGATACATTTATACAAAGTGCGATAGGAAGGTACAGACATGAAAGGTTATGGTAATCAATTATAAGCTAAATTAAACAGATATTTCTTAAGATTGTTTTTTAACACTTCAGCAGAACTGCTATTCTTAATCCATTGAGGGAGAGTATTCCATAATGAAGGTCCAGCATGAGCGAAGGTTCGCTCCCCCCACTTTGTTTTAACCCTAGGAGTAACAAGTAAGCCAGAGTTTTGAGAATGTAGCTGTCTAGAAGGAAAGTAATGCTTAATCAAGCCGATGTTATACTGCGGAGCAGAGCCATCTCAAACTTCCTTTTGTTTCAAAAGGAAATTTCTCTCTCTCTCTCTCTCTCTCTCTCTCTCTCTCTCTCTCTCTTTTCTCTATCCCACCCCCTGTTTCCCTCCCATCTCTATCTACCTCTCCTCAAAATCTCACCTTTTCTTTTGTTTCAAAGGACTCTCCTCTTATCTCCATTATATCTTGACGTTGTTCTCTGCTGAAGCGTGTCCAGAATGTCAGGCGGTACAACTATGAGACACAAAGCCAAGGAAATTCACAAGAATTAAGCCCTCCATATCTATCTATCCACATCTATGTAAACAATGTTGAATACTAATCTGTAAAATAACTTGATAATATTGAATAAATAGAGACAATAATTCCTGGAATGTGAAGACAGTAGAAGAAGGTATCTTGAGGAGAACTAAAAGAGCCATGGTACTGAAGATGTGTGGTGTGAAACTTTCCAATAGAAAGAACACAAGGGAGCTCATGGATAGGTTGCGTCTAGATGAAACTGTTGTGGTTGTGGTAAAGAGAATTAGATTAAGGTAGATGGGTCATGTGTTGAGAAAGGAAGATGATGAAGCAGTGAAAAGAGCATGGGATCTTGAAGTGGATTGCATACGAGGTAAAGGAAGACCGAACATTTAATGGAAAGATATGGTGAAGAAAGAAAGCAGTGAGGTACATTTGCATAGTGGCATTATAAATGGTAAAACAGAGTTATGAATATGGAATGTTTATCATGTTTTAATACTCACATATTGTGAAGGTACAGGTTCTGTAAAATGGCTAATTCCTATGATCCACATCATGCTCCAAACAAAGAGAATCAAGGCAAAGTACATATAGTTAACAAGGATCGCAGCCACGAATGACGGTCGACTGTCCACCTCACCGCACAAAGGCTCTGGAAAAGCCACAGTCAAACTGATCCTGATGATGCTGAGGACCATACCAATTACAAGCCCCCAGAATGCACCCTGCTCCGTGGTGCGCTCCCAAAAGACAGCCAGGATAAAAACGGCGGTGATAGGGGGCGCCAGCTGGGCTATAACCTGTTGGATGTAGACAAATAGCTGACCGCTGGAGTTGTTCTGGACGATGGGAACCCAGAGAACACTGACCACGATGATGGTAGCAATAAACAACCTGTGAAGCAATAGAATGAATGGAAGCTTACTATCTCATAGTTTGTGATTCTATCACTTCATCACTTCTCTTTATTCTCTATTTCTTTCTTTTGTTAACAAAAGTTGACATTATGGCATCTTGGTACATGCATACATCATATTCAAGCCATTTACAATGGACAGGTTCTAGACTTTGCCTCAAGTCCTGTGGTATTGCAATATTGAAAAGGGCTTTAATATAGCAGTTGATATCTATTTACAGCTTGTGTGGCTATATAAGTTTTTTTTTATCAAAGATCTAAATAAAATGTTGTCCTTAACAGTATAGTTCTTTTTTTGTCCCCTCTTTGTATATGCTTTAAATTCTGCATTCCTAAGTTTACTAGGGCATCCACAGAACAGATAGCAACATGTAGGATGATTATGAAACTATTCCTACAAAAACATATTACCACAATCGACAGAGAAGATTTACCTCCCTACGATCATCAGCTCCATTTCATGTTTCCGAGCCATCTCTCTTGGAAGCTGTCCCATCTTTTTATCACTAGGTATCTTTCGCATCCATCGCCACAGGTCCATTGTAAATATTGTGGAGCTGCTATTTAAGGTGGACGAAAGTGAGCTCATGAGGGCGCTAAGTATTACAGCGGACATTAAACCATGGGCTCCTGTGATAATACAAAAGGTTTATGCAGCGTATACATTAAACTTAGTTACTGGAGGTGATCAAAAGTGAACAATTCAAAATTTGAAACTTTAAACGACTTTAACTACAATGTTCTTTTGGGCTCATGTACTTTCTTTCATAGAAACTCAGAATATAATGATTAGCTTATTATTTATTATGAAAATAAAATAAAGAATCTGTATCATTCAGGGGGAAAACAATCATGTCAAAAAAGCAAAAACAATATTTTGTTCATCTGTCTTTCAAAAGCAACTTTCAGAGTCAAATTCTTGAAGTTACAGAAGACATGCTTTCACTCAGCGCCAAGTGCTTCCCCCCCCCCTCCTCTTTCCTTCCCCCACAACCCCACCCCCTTCCCAAATTGAAATACGTAGAAAAAGTATTGATCTGAATGAGAGAAGTCTCAAGTGAACAACATAATAGGGTACCAATCACCGATAGAGGTCATATGTCTCAAACTATATTCAAAATATAAACCTAGCTAGAAGACTGCTTCTATAAAGAGATATCACAAGTTAAAAGAAACACACTCTCAATTCACGCATAGGCAATATCTGAGTAGACTATACCGTATTTGCCGGCGTAAACGCCGCAGTATTTTCGGGAGAGAAAAAATCAAAAAGTCTGGGTGCGGCGTATATACGGCGACAGAGTAAAACAAAATTTTTTTTTTTAAAGGTCAAAATCGGGGGTGCGGCCTATACGAGGGTGCGGCGTTATCGCCTGCAAATACGGTAGTCATCCCAACCATACATGCTTGCATAGAATTTGGCCCTCATGGAACCCAAGTTTGACTAAGGTTTCATGTGCGGGGTTTTATGTTGGTCATTATTTTCTTTGTATGCCCTAAGAGTTAGCCCATAGAATGTCTGGTAAAGTTTTTTGAAGTTAAATTATTTGCATGCATTCAAGCTGTATCAAGGTTTTTTTTTCTCAGGTGATTTGTATATTAAATTTTTTCAATTGAATCTTACCTTCAGGCAGTAGATCAGGATCAAACACCAGAAGTGGAAAGGCAAGATTTGAACAACTCGTCTTGGAACCACAAATTTCTTCACAATTATCCACACAAGCAACAACATCTGAAACAAAAAAAGCAAAGTATGACACACGATCAAGCAGGTGAGCATTTTCATTGACTGATGTGATGTTCGAAACTTGCATTGTTAAATCTGGAGCAAAACATATATCCCAATTAAATACATAAAATAGATTTATATTTTCACAACAAACATTGCGAACGACTTTTCCCTTTAAAATGACATCAGTTTAAGCTCAAATTTGGATATTTAAACCAAAGATAATGAAATATTTTAGATGTTTTCGCCAATGATAATGATATCATGTCCCTTCAGTCACTCAAGGTGATTACAAATTTCAACATAAAATTTCAAAACAAACTGTAAATGTATATAATTTTATATCAGATCGAGTCAAACAAACAAACAAACGAATAACTGTTAGAAATCAAAACAAAAAATGTACACAAAAAAGAGTATCACAGTAAAACAATTATTAAAAAATTACATCTGGGCATTAATAACTGGAACTAAATAGTGCCCTTTTTTCTCGAGAGGTGTCCTACATCCATATTGCAAGAGAATCACCTGACAGAAATCTGAATTATCAGAACAAAATAGTATATATATTAGGTGAACCAGTGTACACAAACATGTAAATGAAGGTATACCAAAGTAAATCAAGATATGCACATCAAGGTGAACAACGTTAAAACCAACCAAATTATACATTCTGTTACACAAATAAAATAAGAAATCTAAAACAAGTTGGAGCACAGTATGTAGGTTAACCAAGGTAAAACATGAGATGTATAGTGTATATGAAGAAGGGCAAACAAAAATAAACATCAAGGAGTACCAGAGTAGAAAAAATATGTACATGTAGGTGTACCACAGCATATTACACACAAAAAATGTAAATACAAGTGTGAAGAAGATTTACCCGTGTAAAATATGCGGGCAATCATCCCAGGCATAACAATGAGAAAGAGAGGTAAAATCTTGAAGAAGCCAGCTAACAATGTTCCTCCTTGACCATGGGAGAGATTCTTGGATGCCAGTGCTCTCTGGACGATCACCTGCAGAGAGATAGTCATGTATGATTCAGATATTCGGACTTTCACTTGTTTCTTTATTAAAAAGCATGCAAGTGTGGGCTAAAGTCAGCCATCTCACTCTCTTTAAGCCCCAGTATCTGCAGTAGTTGCCCTTCAGTTTATGTTTAATTGTTTGAGACAGCTTTTATTTCAATAGTATTGGTTCATATCCCACTGCTGCCACCATGCAAATGAAGCAGAATATCCCACTGCTGACACCATGCAAATGAAGCGGAATGTCCCACTGATGCTGCAATGCATATGGAGTAGAATATCCCACTGCTGCCACCATGCAAATGGAGTAGAATATCTCACTGCTGCCACCAGTAAACATTAAATATGTAAGAGATGTAAGGTGAATACATTTTTGTGGTGTGCAATTCTAAAATTGCTTATAGACTAGAGGGTCTATAGACTATAGATTCTAGATCTATACTAGATCTATTTCATTATTTTTATCGGAGCGTCACCTTCGAAAAAACAGTTGGGATTGAGTGTCACCGACCGTACAGACTCAGGCTTATTTTTGTGAGTTAAATCACCAAAAAAGGATTACCGGTAAGTCTAAAAAACAAAATACAAAAAAACAAAACAAAAAATGGCTGCCAAGTACTTGAGTATCCGCCTGTAAGCCTGGGCGTGTACTTGAGTCCCTCATTACATGCTTATGCACAGCCTTATCACACACATGTTTCCCACACTAACCATTGGGAATGTGTGACACAGGGCTTTGTATGTATTTATCACATATTTATTTTCTGTTAGTACATCAAAAGCTGCTGAAAGCTGTCTTTTTTCTTCAATCACAGTGAAGATATTTCTACTGACCTGGTCCGTTGCCCAATACCAGAGAGCTACGAAGCTCTGTCCAAAGAAGAATCCAGGCCAGGGCAGGTCTGAGCCCACAGGATTCCTCAACATATGGAAGAAATCATCTCTTGGCATCCCACAAGAATCATTGCGATAGTATGTTTCATTAGGAATAGCTTCAGCATAGAGCGGCTCTAGCATGGCTTAACCTCCAATCTTATGAAAACCTAAGAAAAAGTAACAAAAAAGATATCTAACCCATCGCATACATATTAACCAGAGACAACCTAGGCTATGGGCGCTGGAAAATGTGTCACACCAAAATCAATCATAGCTATCATAATTCTACAATATACAGTAAGCTATTTTCGGAAAGCATTGTAATTTATTACATACCAGTATTTTATTGTCAAGAGGCAAGACACACTTCTCCATTCATCTATTCAGGGTTTTTTTTATTTTTTTAATCATCAGAATGAAGATTTCAAGCATAACATACTGATGAGCCATAATATTTGTAAGACCTAGCAAAAAAATGCATTCAACGTGCATTCTAGATATTGAAATACAGTTTCTCTGTACATACATGGAAGTCATGGTTAATCACTTATTAAATGTATATGAATTAAAATGAAAGCAGAAAGTCAACAATTGAAAAGTAGGCTTGTGCTTCATCCTAGAATAAACGATTTCCTTCCTTATTCAAATTTACTATCTGGTTACATACCAACCAACTACAGCAGAAACATAATTAATCTACAAACACAGAATTTTGATGATATATACTGAATATTTCTGCACATTTAGTGTATAATAATGATTATAAAAAAGTGGTTAACATTTTATAACTAAGACAATCTGTTCCCCCTTCTCCTTGATGAATGAATTCTACTAAACACCAGTATAAATATCTTTTATTTTGTTAATCATAAGTAATTAAACCAAATTAAACTAATACAGTCAAATTCTTAGTGGCCAACTGTCGAGAAAGAAATGTTTGTAGAACCTGTTTATAAAGGCCAGTGGTCTACTGCGGCCACTTCCTGTGTTCCCTTAGGTGGCCTCAAAAGACAGGTGTGATTTGATCTCAATCTTACTTGCTATACAAAGCCAAAGAGCTCCACACAACATGATGCATGTTTGTAATGTCTCTGTATATATGACTGCTGCTAGACCGCCAGTGATTGTATAGATGGCCGTTATCGCGAGTAGACAGAAGATAGCTGGGTAGAGGTCCCATCCTAAGGCTTGCTGAATGAACAAGGCACCGGAATACAGGTCCACCTGATGGTATTAGACCAGTTCAGAGATAGCACATGTACAATAATTGATGCTAAAATATCCACAGATATTCTGAACAATTCTAAACAAGTCCTGCTTTGTTAATTTTAATATAATCACTGCCTAAGTGAGGGAGGTACGTCATGAAAACATTTGATTTGCTCTCTTGAAAAGAATGCTTCTACTTGTGTATCGTTGTAAAAATGGTGCATACAGTCATGACAAATGAGTAAAGGTAATTATCTTTCATGAACACCTATCCAGCATTTGCCTCGATGGGTTTTAGTTTTGTACAAATGATGGCGCAGATAGTATAATGAGACATTACCAATTCAGCCAATTTGAAGAGCCCATAGCTATTGTGATTACACCTTTCAACTATTCATAACATTCTCACTTTTTCTCAAATTCCATTCAAAATTTCACTAGTCTACTTCACTGATTTTTTTGCTTTCCTCTAGAGTAGTTTGCTATCAAGGTTGGATTTCAGCTTTAAAGCCCCACTGTACTACCTATAGCTACTTCCACCCTCTATATAGCAAACAATGCATAATCGATGCCCGTTGGTCCCCCATGACCCCCTTTTTCTAATGTTAATTGAGAGCTTATTTGATGAGACAACCACCTGCCAGTGACCTTGCAGGAAGGTCTAATCCCCCCTGGCCAAACTAGTGCAGACAGCAATTAAAAGTCAATCACAAACATGGGCAACTCTTCTGAATGGGCTAGCCCTTACATGCAGGAGACCAGCAAAGATTACTTACAGAGACTCTAGTGAAGATGTAGATGACAAGTGAGAGAATGGCAAGGTACATCCTGATGCGGTTGCTCCCAAACCTCTTCTGCAGATACTCCGGCATTGTATAAACACCACTGGCTAGGTACACTGGTAGGAAGACCCATCCTAGCAGCTGAAGCATTATTAGCGCCTTAAGATAAGATACAGGAGAATATGATCAACTTTTTTGAATTTATTTACATGCATAAATCTGGAATTATGGTGCATGGTATGCATATTCAGTTCGAGTAGAGGCTGTTACCCACACAATTTCCCACCTCCTTCATCCCCCCCCGCTGGAAAAAAAAGGATTAAGTCCTGTGAGGAGAGATAGAGATGGAGAGATAGAGAGAGAAAGAGAGAGTGATAGAGAGATAGAGAAAGAGAGAGAGAGAAAGAGAAAGAGAAAGAGGGAGGGGTTTATTTTATGTTTATTTCATGATTATTTCTGATAGAAATTAACCATGGTAATCCCTTTTCTACAGTGATGCAAGGATGATTTCTTTTACATCAATGTCAACTATAACTAGGAAATAGTACACAATGAACATTCTGCCAAAATTCATTTGTGTTTTTCCATGTTTTCAACACCTGCCATATATTCGATTTAGATTTATGGATAGCATATTTTCAAAAGTGATATTGAAAATATGAACAGCATCCGACTACATTTTCTGATCATAGACACTTGCCATGTGGTATCGAAGCTGCAATTCATAGGATCTGAAAGCTACATATTTAGGTAGGGCTTCATATCAACATATACTTTTTTAACTCCAACTGTGCTATCAATATATTCTATATACATGTATATGAACATTAGGGTGTTAAATGTTGATATCAAATCACTGTTTCATAGACGTATCATGACAGTACCAGGTATCTTTATAGGTGAATAATCTTCACAATAAGCAGTTTTCTGTTGTGAAATCAGCCTTTCTTTAATGGTCAAAGCATTCACTAGCTCTTCCTGTCCTTGAGTAAGATAGGACAATAGTTGTCTACACGTAGGGCTCGAACTAAAGGGATTAAAGTGTCTGGGTTTCCATCGTATAAACACAATGCACAAAGACCATAATAATAGCAGTGACATTTCAATGAACAATTTTTCTTTTGAATGAACATAACGGTATACAATAATAATCTCTAACCTAAAAGTTTATTATGCGGCCTTCTCATGGTCATGAGGATGTAAAAGTGCATTTATTTTCACACTCTAGCAGCATATATATATATATATATATTCATCCTTGCCCACAGACTCATTTATTCATGTATTCTTATAGACTGAAATGAGTTTCAATCACAAAGATCATGGGTAGTTTCAGGAAATATATACACATGTAGATGGGAATAACAAACATGCATACCTGTATATGGGAATGAATGGAAGGAAACATATGGCAGACTCAGAGAGCAAAACTTAGCACTGATATCCAATTTATCTTTTAGAGTTAATCAAGAAACAATATTTGTGATACTATAAATGGAGTTGAACCTGCCATCTACGCTTGCCGGGCAGCGACTCTACCACCAGGCCATCACTGGTCCATGGCATAGTCACGATGAACTAAAAATGTTTTTCAATACAGATCGATCAATCGATCTTATTTACTGGGTGTAAGCCACAAATATGTTCCAATAATTGAAGTTTCTCCCAGGAAGCATTACATTTATATAAAGTTATTGTCCTATGGTGGACTAATGAATATTAATGAGTCAGAGTGAATCAGGAGACCTTGGGTATTTTTTTCTAGTTCATCGTGACTGTGCCAGGGCCTGGTGGTAGAGTCGCTGCCTGGCAAGCAGTAGATGGCAGGTTCAAGTCCCGCTGGTTCCCAGATTTTTTTCTGACTTGTTTTTTAATACAGATATATCAATCGATCTTATTTACTGGGTGTAAGCCACAAATATGTTCCAATAATATAAATGGAGTGTTCTAAGGTCCATCTTACAGAGGAATAAATTGTGTGTATGATTAATATTCCAGAGTACCGGTACGTTGGATATGTGCAATGATCTTTTAAAGCAAACCTACAGCAATAAACAGATTTGATGAAGGAATAACATGTATTATAATGAACTGTGTACTCTTCTTCAAAAAAGGAGGTTATCAAAAATACAATAGTGTAGAGGCATTTGCGATACACATCATAGACCAATGCACAAATAAAAAGGGATTTTGTTTTCACTATTGTGAAGAAAATTTGATGTACTGTATAGTGAGGTGAATACGTGTAGGAACAAAAAGTGGAAAAGTAAAAAGTATGTGTGTGTGTGTGTGTCAGTCTGTCTGTCTTATGGGATATCAAACAGAATGAAGCTGGTGAAAACAAAAGGATCATCTCTTGGTTCCCAGCCTTTTCCAGATTATATTCTGCTTTCACTTTTAGTCAACAAAATAAAATCTGAAATAAAGTCGGCCGGGAGCCAAGAGCTATCAACCTTTTGTTGTGAGCCTGCATTATTCTGTCCATGCATGATTCTGTGTCTACACAAATTCTCTGTAACTTACATTGAGTTCAAAAGCTGCAATGGCAATGCCGGCATAGGCTCCAGATCCAGACAGACCGATGAAATGCTCACTGCCAATATTACTGGCAAATAATGAGGCCCCAACCTAAAGCAAACAAAATTTAGCTAAATATTATTCAATTTGTATTTCAATCCCCCAAAATAATATAAAAAATACTATACCATCCAGCTGACACATCATTAATCTTGTTTTTTAAACATACCAAAACAATTTCAAAGATCAACAAGATTCTGGACTACTACATGTAGAGCATCAAGCTCACTTACCGGTAACCAAAGCATAGATCCCCCAGCCAAGAAAAAACCTTCTGCAGTACTCCTGTTGGACCGCCATAGTGACTAAAAAAAAGAAAACCAAAACAACACAGCTGAAGTTAAGTGTTCAAATCTTTTCCTTAGTCATAAACTATATGCTGGCATAATGTGCTTTGTTTGTAATTTTACTCCACAAAGCTATGTGCAGCGAAGTCGAACTGATGAATAAATAATGATGTTAAAAAATAGATAAATCAGAAAATAGTAGAGCAATAAACACACTAGATTTAAAACTAGAGAATTGTGTAAGTAGTTTGCTTCAAAATAACTTGTCTTCTAAAAATTCACTTTCATTTCTCAGTTTCATACTGATTATCGAGATTGTACTTGGCAATATATGACAGGTCAAAAGCATATATAATTCGTAGGCTATAGGCACTATCCTAGAAGAGACATGTTTACTAATTGTATGAATACTGTTTTTTTGTTGACGCCTTAAACATTGCCAGTGTCTTGTCAGACATAGCAACATATAATGTGTGCAGAGTGAATTCCATCTATAGCCTATTGCATAGCAGATGAACAAATATTGGTATTAAACCAAGGGTTTGGGAGAGAAACAAGCATACATTGAAATACTTTAGTTTAACAAGTCTAATATTATGCTAGACCGAAAGCTTCAGTCTGTATATCGTCGGTTGTTCCACTGAGACTTTGTCTGGCTCCACTAGACCTAGACCGAAAGCTTCAGTCTGTATATCGTCGGTTGTTCCACTGAGACTTCGTCTGGCTCCACTAGACCTTGATACACATCAAGGTCTAGTGGAGCCAGACAAGGTCTCAGTGGAACAACCGACGATATACATACTGAAGCTTTCGGTCTAATATTATGCCTGCATAGATTTTTAAAACTGAGCACACTTGGGAGGGATACATTAAATTGTCCCCCACTCAAATATTTAGGATTCAAATTCTGCTTTCAAATAGCCTGGTTAGAATAGGGTGGGGCTGGTCTACAGAATTTGAATACCATGCCGGCCGTCAAGTAGGAATTGTTTAGTCTGAACAAAAACCACTCAGCTGAAACAGATGTATTCAGACCATTAAAGGTTCTATGTCCCTAAGAAGGCTACTGAGAAAAGTAAAATCCTTTAATTGGCTTGCTTGTTGAAAACCCCCACATTAAATAACCACCCCACCCTCAACCAACCCCCCCCCCCCCCCCCCCCCCCCCCC
>BEXV01001035.1:171394-196490 GCA_003118195.1 Hemicentrotus pulcherrimus | reverse complement strand
GCATTCAAAAGGTTGTGCAAGTAACAATCTAGTTTCTTAGTCTAGAACTCTAGATGCTGGGTGGAAGCACCCCCTTGAATTGGAGGCCTTCAAATTTCAAGTTGAAGGCCTCCAATGAAGTAGCGCTATAAGGCCAGTAAGGGTGAGATGTCTAGGTCTATATTATCAATACTTCAAAATTGGTATGAATATTTTGGTGGTAAAAATCATATTTTTATTGAAACATTGATAAGCACCATGATGACCATGAATCATAAATGATTATGATTCATACTATTACTGCACATGGCATGCAAGCAAATAAGTTTAAACACGCAGCTACATGTAGCAGCATAGTCCACAACCTGGACTTGTGTCGCGCACCCATTTCTCAGCTGAGAAAATAACACACTCTCAACGCTGAACCCGGCTGGAGACGATCCTTGCCTCTTATTCTCTACCTCTTTTCGATGGTTGTTTTTGGGGCATCGCGCGATTAGTGGAGGCACCGCGCTATGTGCATGTGTGATACATGTACATGTAATTCAAGATCAAGAAATATTAAAAAACAGACAGAATCTGGACTAGAAGCATTGCTATTGAGAGACTTGAGTCTATACAGCGGCTTACACTTACAGCCCATACAGAATATGGTAGATCTACGTACATGTATACATGAAAAGCAAATTGAAGGGTCACCTGACACAGTAGGCTTATAGACCTCTTCCTATCATGTGATACATGTAAGTGTCAATACACTTTTTGAATGCCTGCCAGTATTGCTACAATCTTGGCTTGTAGTATACTTGATCAAACAAAAACTATTACAAAACCTGCAATTTTTTTACTTCTAGCAAATTGATGACGCTGTGGCTTATCACTGTAGGTATTGTACATAAGTGCCACAGACGTTCAGAATTTAGCCGCCTTTATCACATTCTAGCGACAATTTAGGTTTTAAGGATGATTTTCTATTTAGGTTTCTCTGAGTTTTCATGTAATTGACTGTGTTTATAATGAAATTAATTTGATTCACATGCATTTTGATTCCTTACAGGGTTATTCATTTTTTATTTTTTATTAATTGTGATTTGTGGTGTACAAAATTAAGGTTGAGTAGCCTTTTAAAGTAAACGAAGCTGTCCCCTTGGCATCTAGTAGATATACCTACCATAATGATTAACCACTTGTTATATTGTCATTTTTGTGAAAAGATGCTTGAAATGATGACTACAAAGAAAATTTTAGTTAGAATGTAATTTTTTGCAGAAATTGAACTGAACAATATCATATTGTCATAATAATACCTTTTGACAGATTCATGAAATGTTTAAAGCAAAGAAATTTATTTGTAAATGCGATAGCTCAGTTGGTAGAGCAGTGTTCTTGTAATCCGGCGACCAGGGTTTGAAACCAAGGTGATGCGCTAGTGCCCTTTGGTAAGGCATTAATCCTCATTACCTTGTCCCTCGGAGAGGACCAAAAGCTGTCAGTCCTCTGGTTGCTCACTAACAAGCATTTATGCTTTCTCAGCAGTCATGTAAAGTAACCACTACTATCCTCTCTAATTGTTATACAAAAAATGACCCGAGTATCTCTTGTTTGTACTTGAAGGGAAGGTGAGGAGCGAGAATGGCAGCTAAAGCTCCTGCCAAGAAGAGTGCGGATCGGGGCGGGTCGAGTAGAGTCCTGGGAAAGCTAAAGAAGAGCATAGAAGCTGGAGATTACTACGAAGCACATCAGATGTATAGGACTCTCTACTTCAGGTAAACACCCTTTTTTCTCTCTTATCCTCAAGCAAGGTTTTTTATTTCCATAATTTCAATACATATTTACATTCATTACTCATTGATTGAGTGAAACATAACAGAGGCTAAAATTAAAGTATATTTAACAATTCATCCAGCTTAGTATCATTTTCTTTTCAAACACATTCATACCTTAAAAATAATCTTAGCAATGACTATGTGGGTAAAAAACAGAGCCATTGACAATCATTTTAACGTAAACACCCATTCATGGAACCTCTTGAATGTGAGGCATTGGAAATCTGGTAATATCTCCAGAAATGTATAATATTAAAGTACACTGTTACATTTACACATTATAGTCTGTATTCTACCGATTCTGTTAAACCTGACTCTGAGTCTACGATGATTTAAACAAAGGAAAACTTAGGCCTCAAACGAACTTCCTAAATGTAAAAAACTGATTTTGAACAATAGCTTGACCCTAGGGTCAGGTTTAAATTTTAGTAGAATACTGTCCTAAATGTGTTTCTTTGCTGCAGCATTTTTGTATTGCTTTTGTTTTTGTTTTTGTTTTTGATTGTTTTAATTATTAGATGTTAACCATATCAGGTATTTTAGAGTCTTGAAACCAAAATATGGCTTACATCTTTACTGAATTTCTAAGATTTCAACCAGAATACACAAGTTTCAGGTAATTTTTTTGTTTTTACCCACAAATTGTATCCTGTAATCTTTGATTCTCAGATACATGACACAGAAGAAGCATGCAGAAGCCATAGAAATGCTTTACTCAGGAGCATCTCTTCTATTACAACACAATCAGGTAAAGGAAAATTATTTTGTGCATTATAAAGTAATTTATACCTATTTCTTAAAGATTTTAGAAGGTTGAATAATAAATTTCCCTACTTTATTTGTATTCAACTTGTTTAATATTGGTTAGAACACAACTCCTGAGAAAACCTGCTCTGGATAATTTGCCTTATTAGAAAAACAAATTCTTCCTTTCTGTTTATCCGTCACTCAGTAGTTGCGTTTATCGTGTCTTGCCACTAGATATGTACATATCGTACCCTACTATCATACCCCACTATCGAACCCCACTATACAAAAGTGGTTTGCGGGATGTAGCGTTTATCGTCTCTTCACGATTCAAAGTAAAGGCCTTGTGTCTGCGCAGCTGTTTTGTGCCGTTTGACCCGGGAAGCAGACAATTTCTCGGAGGTCATCTACACAACATATGGTCCGTGCTAGCCTCCGAACAGGAAATTAACCTAGGAAGGTCCGATTTATATGTGGGGTTCAAAACAGCTTTGCATTTATCATCTCTCAGAAACGTGATTCTGGTTGTATGTCACATTCAAAACCCACCCTTTTGCGTCTTTAGATATGCCCATGCATGGGAACGGCCGCTTGGACCAGGACAGCTAGAGACAGAAGAGAGTGGAAATGTCATGAGGATGGTTTTGTCCAACGTCTGGATGAACTATAGCCTGATAGATAGATAGATATCTAAAGACCTTTTAAAAGGGCTTTGCGTTTATTTTGCCTTAAAGACATTTAAGAAACCTGATTCTAGGTAAAAAATTTGGTCAATAAACACACCCAGTGACACATATTTTGTGTTATGGTTAATCTGCTCAGCCATGGAAATCTCACAAATACAATTNTTTCCCCCCCCCCCCCCTTAAATATTCATAATGTGGAAAGTTGTGTCTGTGAAGCTATACAACACAATTTATTTACTCATTTTTTTTTTTTCTTCTTCTCTCCAGCACATGAGTGGAGCTGATCTAAGTCTTCTGTTGATAGAGGCCTTAGAGAGCGCAGAAGCACCCATCTCAAAAGAAAATATTTGTAAGTCTCTCTCTCTCTCTCGTTTCTCCTCTCCCTCTCTCCCTCCCTCCCTTCCTCCTCTGCCTCTTTCCCACACTGTGTCCTTTTCTGTCGTGTTATGTACGTCTGGGTACGTCTGTGTGGAGTAACCTGTCCAGGGCCCGTTTTCATAAAACTTGTTACCGTAAACTGATACTAAAATTCTATGACAAATTTCCTCTTAGTCAATCAAATGCCGCAATTTCAGTAGCGTATAAGGTACCACTTTGAAGGTAAAGACCAGTATTGGAAACGCCCAATTTCAAAAAATGAAATGGAAGCTCTCATTACCAATCATGTGAAAGAATATGTTTTGACTAATACATGTACATGATGATAACGAATTTGCCGGGAAACCGCCTACTACTAATTCATATATTTGGTAAATTTGTTTCTCTCATGGTCTGTGAGAGATATAGGGTAGTCCCATACACATCTTTCTGTGTATAGTGCTTGTAACTTTATGAAAAATGGGCCAAATTACTTATCATTTTGATGATTCCAGAACCTTGCAGATGCTAGATGCTAGGTGATCAACCTTTTCTGATCGCTTCCACAACGTTCCTTTCACAATGCAATCACATGACCATAACTAGTCTTTACCTTTAATATATAGGGCAGTTCCTGTCCTAAGACATATCCGTTCGTTTTACATAAATTACATAATTATAACAGTGATTGTAACTTGTTATTGATAACAAGTTTTATGAAAAATGGCCCAAGTGCCATGGGCAACAAGCCAGAGCTTTAGTAGTCTTATATTTATACTTTCGACCAGATATATTGAGAATGCCTGTGACCAAAATTTGTTGCTTTAAGTTTGTTTAGTTCATCTGTGGATTTCATCCTTTTCACCGTTTGGTATTTCAGCAGGGTGTAATTATTTTATCAGGTGATCCACAAAATTATTACGGTATCTATATATTTATTTAATTTATCTCTCAGAATAGTTTCAAGACAGTTTATGTAAAAAAAAACAAGTACTATCAATAGTTCTCAAGATCATTTTAAACTGAACTACTCAATCTTTGCCTACCAACTGACTTAGAAAGACCCCTGTTTAAGGTATGTCACCTTGTTGGATGGTGACGTTGAAGGTCGGGCCCTAGACCTAAATAATCACATCCGATTGATACATGTTTGGTGTTTTTCTTCCCATTTGTAGCAAGAATTGGTAGCTTGGGAAAGTATTTACTTCCCGAGGCTCCGGAGAGGGCGAAGTTCATCGTGGCAGCCATTAAATGGTCTCAGAAGGATAATAAAAAAGGTGATCCAGACCTCCACAAAGAGTTTGCCAACATGCTGTGGCAGGGTAAGTATAGTAATATTAATGAGAGCGATGTGATGTTATAATGTCATTGCTATGAGAGTTGAAACTTATGCAAGCAAGAAACTTTGACAAATTTCAAGAGTTGTCCAGGGCCCCATCTTTTAAATTCCTCACTGAACAACATATAGCTACTTTCGCCCTTTATACACCCAACAGTGCCTAAGCGGAACCCGTTGATCCCCCATGATCCCCTTTTTCTTATGTTAGGTAAGAGTTGATTTGATGAGATAACCACCTGCCAGTGACCTTGCAGGAGGTCTAATCCCTCCATGCCAAACTATTGCAGAGGGGCTTTAAAGAGTTGGGATTGATCCAAATTAATCGCATGTCTTCTTATCGATTGCAGGTTTGCAGTCTCCTATCTGATCTGTACAACATAGTTGCAATTGATATTAGTCGCTAATAAGTTGCAATTAATCCCAACTGTTTATAAGGGGAGGCCCAGATTTGCACCCCCAAAATGATGCCTTTGAATAATCAAATCACATCAATGAATGGTTGCAATATGCAAACATTTTCTTGCTTTAAAACAGACACTGTTATCAATTTGCCATTTAAAAAAAATCACCTTAATCATCCAAATTCTCAAATGACTTAGGATATGCAAGATTTTATTTCACTTCTTTAATCTAGTACATTGGATAATTTAGTTAAATAGGGAGAATTGTGATATTTCAACATTTACAAATGAGGCTTTTAAGTGAGGTGATTTCCCTGTGTTTCTTGATTCTTATTTCACTGTAAAGATGAACCTGTGATAGCATGAAACACAAAGTCAGTTTATTGCTTTTTTTAGATTCTGTTCTAATCAATGAATATACATATTCATGGCATTATAAGACATCACTGTATAGGTGTAAACACAACTAAATACTAACCAAAATAGAGATCACCCCTCTAGCTCACAGTAGACTATTTATAGAGTATATGTATGTGTAATATGATAATCTTTCATTTCTTCACTGTATCTTTTCAGAGAAGAACTATTATGAAGCTCGTTATCACTTCTTGCGATCTACGGATGGCAAGGGTTGTGCCTTAATGCTTGTGGAATATCAGCTCAGTAAAGGATATGGAAGTGAGGCCGATATGTTTGTAGCTCAAGCAGTACTTCAGTAAGTTCAGAGGAATTATTTGATGGAATTGGTATTGGAATCATCTTTTGTTTTATATCTTTTTACTAAGCGCATAGAAATGCTGTGTACAGCAGTTGTATGCACTATAAAAGCACTCATATTACCGGTATTGTTGATGCACATTTGTCTACTGTACGTAAAGTAAAAAAAAAATTGTCCATCATTGAAATGTTCACATGAGCAAGATATATTTTTTATGGAAAAAGTACGCCCCCCCCAAAAAAAAAAAAATAATTATAATAATAAATAAATAAATAAATATATAAATATTTAATAATTGTATGGTTGTGTTTTTTTTTGTGGGTAAGGTGTATTCCAATTACCAGGGTAATAATACAGCTGTAAAGCATGAACTGACATAATTGATTGCTATGCTATTGATTGCTAAAATAATTAATATTGTATTTATCATGTCACCATGTCCTGCCTTCTCATATCTGTAGATACTTGTGCCTAAGGAATAAGACGACAGCATCACTCACATTACAAGTCTACACTGAGAATCATCCTGCAATTAAGGGCGGACCTCCCTTTATTTTACCTCTCCTTAACTTCATGTGGCTTTTACTCTTGGCAATCAAAACGTAAGTCAGATGGAGTAACTGAATGACAAATCCTGGGCATGGATTTCAACATTGTATCATATGTTTGGACCAGGAATTCCTAGATTCTTCTCAATCTAACAATGAAACATTGAATTGAAATGGAAATTCAACAAATGAAAATATGTTTTTGATAATTGTAAATTCTTGAAAATTTGTAAAGGTGTAATAGGCATATTTGTGTGTAATTGGGTTTTTACAGACATTTACCAGTCGTATATGAATATTTTTCATTTTGGGACCTACCTTTGACATTATCACAAATATTTGTTTTCTTTTCAATTCGTTTCCATATCTTAAATTGTCATTATTATTTGTCTGTCAACTCTTTATTTGTATTTTGATTGTAATTTAATTTGTCACTGTTGTGTGCCTCATAGGCTTTTTATTTAGTTTTACATTTTTGTACTTTTATTGTTGTGGAAACTAAAAAGAACTTATGAACTTTGTAAAAGCTCTAAAGCAGGATTGAACCCTGGGTCATTGTATGAGCAGTAATAGAGAGCAGACTGGTAGACTAATTATCATCTGCCTAAGGGGTATTTTGTGACATGGTATACAGGGCCTTGTTGTGATAATTTGGCACTTACTGGAACAACTTTCTCTTTCTTTCTCTATTTCTCTCTCTCTCTTTCTCTCTCTCTCCTTCCCTCTCTCCCATCCTCATTCCCTGTCTCTCTCTCCTTCCCTCTCCTCCCTCTCTCCTTCCCTCTCATCCCCTCTCTCCTTGTCTCTGCAGTCAGAAGTTAACTGCCTTCACTGTGCTTTGTGAGAAGTACCAGCCGTCTCTGCAGCGGGATCCAACGTATGCAGCGTACCTTGATAAGATAGGCCAGGTCTTCTTTGGATTACCTCCTCCAATGCCTACTGGTAGACAAGGTTTTATAGGTCAGTAGTCCACCATTAATTTTAACAATCTCCACCAACGCATGGAATCATCAAATTGATAAGAAATTTGGCCTAGTCTTGGTATAGTTACAAGCAATGTACACAGAAAGATGTATATGGGACTACACGAACATGGGGCAAAAAAAATCTGTCCTGATTTTTATGATGTTACATGCCATATTTAGAATATTAAGGCATTTGAAGAGCCATGCTTTTCAGAGAACATTGCGATCTCTCCTACTTACCCACTACCAGAAGATGATGCAATCTTTGAATTTGGACACCTGGCGAAAAAACTGCTAAGGCTGGGCGTACGCCTATGTTGATAACGCCATCTTCGTCTGCTTAGACACTCTCCGTTTTATTAGTGCATCAGGATGGTCTAAAACCAACCCACAATCAGATGTACTCAAATAGCTGCTATAGATACATCCTGCTCTAACTTTGTGGTGAAACAAATCATTTCCTTATTTTAATAATCATGGATGGTTCTCAGTGCTGCATAAATCTATACAGTCAAACCTGATTTAGTGACAACCTGTATAAAAAGACCCCTTGTCTACAAAGAACACATTTTATGTTTCCCTTGAGAATGGTTTCTCATTGAAACATGTACTAAAGGAACCTGTCTACAAAGACCACTTTTTGTGTATGCTTTTTGTGTCGCTATACACAGGTTTGACTGTATCTGTGTAAGCTTATACATATCCTTGAAAGTCTTGATAGTAGACATATTTTAATAGGAAACATTAAATACAAGAATACGTCTTTGTTTCCATGTATGCAGGTAACCTCATTTCAAATCTGTTTGGTGGCGAAGGCAATGATGATGACGATGATGATGAGGGTCTAGCTTCGTCTCCACCAGCCTTCATGGTCGAGGACTTGGATTAAAATTAGGTTTATTAGTAAACGAATACAAGAATATAATAATAAGAGAGTTATATTCTTTTTTTCTTCTTTTATTACTTTGAATTTGATGTTCTTTTACCTCTCCATTTCTCCTTCTTTCCCTCTCTCTTTATCCTCTTTTTCTTTCTCCCACTCTTCCTCTCTCTTTTTTTTTTTTTCTCTCTCTCTTTTTCTCTCTCTCTTTTTTTTTTTCTCTTTTTCTTTTTTTTTTTTCTTTTTTTTTCTCTTTTTCTCTCTCTCTCTCTCTTTCTAATATTGAAGTGTGTAAAAATGATTACGGTATATGATATTGCATTTTCTTTTTCAATTATCATTGATTCTTGGACTTCCATTCAATATTGCGCACCTTTGTGTATGTTACATGTTTTTTGTGCATTGATTCACTATTCTAAAGAGTACACAAATAACCCAACATCGTGTATGTAATGTTACGTTTGGTGCGTACTGAGGAGTTGTTGATTTAGTCACTGGACATTAACACCAGAAAATGCAATCATAATAGAGACAATAATTCCAGCAATTTGACCTTGGTTATCGGTCACTGAACTCAAACTTCTAGCAATGTTTCTGCATCAGACATAATAAGGCATCCTATTTAATGCTGACAATTACATGTATAATTCCATTTTCAATATGCTTATGCCTAATGTTGATTGGTTTGAAGCATTTTTAGTGGCATTTAAAGAAATCTCTTTGTAAAGATGTTCTTTTTTTGTACGTTCTTTTGAGAGAGCCTGCATTGCTTTGTTTTTTTGCTGGTTTGAGTAATTCAGATTGATTTAATTGGAAGTTTTACATGTTTGTGTATGGTTTATTAATGTATTTGGCAGCTGTAGAGCTGAGCAGTGACTCAATTCTAAACAATGCATCAATAAACATCTTCCCGATGCTCATGTAACATGCTTTATGCTAAAAATAATTTGTCAACACAAAATGTAAGTTTTTACATTACTATATTCATTTTGTTGAATAGAAATCCGTATGGAACCTGTGGAAAAAAAAGAAAATACAATGTACATGATTACAGGGTGTAATTCCAGATTTATTGATATTTGAAGTGAGAAGTGAAATATACTGCACATATTCTTACATCATATAGTGGCTGGAAAAGACACAAGGTGGAGGTTAATAATGGCATATTTATAAAATATTAGATGGTTTTGAGTGTGATACAAGAATATATTCCTCTAGCTATGATATGGAGAGAGCATTATATTCCTGTATCTCTTGTAAACAAAGCCATACAATATTATTATCATTATCTTTATGAGGCTGTCTAGCAAAAATAACAAAATTTGACTTACCCCGGTAAATATGGCTTTATTTTTGTGTGATATTGCCAATATATCGATATCAATAGTTGAAGTTCTCGGATGACTGAGTAATACAAAAACAATATTGATCAGGGCCTCGTCTTACAAAGAGTTACAATCGATCCAAATCAATCGTAAGTCCTCCAATCAATCGCTAGTTTGCAGTCTCCCATCTCTTATGTACATAGTTACGATTGATTTCAATCACAAATAAGTTACGATTGATATCAACTCTTTTTAAGACGGGGCCCAGTCATCCGGGTACCACTTATAAGCCTTATATAGATAATAATAGCTAATACTGTTGCCTCTTGTATGATATTGTTGTGATTACATAAAAACTCCACACTTCATCCTTTGGTCTTCAGTCTTCAGTCAATTACCATCTCATAGTAAGAAATTATATATATATTTTGTTTAGTAGAGTTTGATCACAACTGCTGATGCAAGTTGCCTATGAATAACCTTTTAACACACTGTTTAATGTGAAGGGGGATGGGGCTTGGGGTAGAATTTACTTAGAAATGTGACTATATTGTGAGAATGAAAGGCACCTAATTAAGTATTTTGTTAAGAAATTGACTTTGTGGAAAGTTTCAGTCGTTTCAATTGTGCACTTCCAGAATGGATCTCAGAAACTATGGAAACAAGAACAATTTATCTTCTTTTACATACATGTTTGCTCATTATTGTTAAACACATACATTCTAAGCACTTCAGGGATTAGTATTTGTATGTGCATTATTTATTCACTATGTGAAAATTCAGGCCTAATGCAGTATGCCCCATTAAGTTGCTCCTACCTGTTCAACATAGTAATTTCAGGCAATAATTTAACCATACTTTAGCTTCTACCACTGGATATAATTATTGTAATTATGATTGTGGCCCAATATTTCTCACCATAATCCTTTGGTGTTTATGTAATTTTCATTATACATGCACTTCCCTCAAATTTACACATACCTTTCCAATGGGAGCACAACGCACATATCAAAATTGTATGTCAGTTTTGTTTGAACAATTTGGCAAGTACACATTTTGTTCTTACATGTTTTATTGATACACCTGTAGGCAATGAATATCAAGATTTAGTGGGGTAATGGGTAATATAGTTTTGTTACCTTGCCAATGTTTAATGCGATCAGTCACTGATCATATTTTTGAATACTTTGATCTATGTAAAATTCTTTACCATCAACACGTTTTCTTTATCATTTACAAAAATAAATATTATCTATCAACAATTCCATTGGCTTGTTCTATAGATTGATTTTAAATGTGAGCCTTATGAAGTGCACTCTCTCTCCTCCTCCTTCCCTCTCTCTTCCCTTCCTTCTTTCTCTCTCCCCCTCCTTCTTTCTCTCTCTCTCCTCTTCCTCTCTCTATTCCCATCTCACATTTTTCATGTCGTGTCCAAATCTTAAAGCCTCTGTGAGCCCAAAAGAAATACAAAATTTGTTTTTTCTGCATACAACACAAAACTCAGGTTTGTATTCTTTCAAGCATCAATATTCGTCTTCAAACGCATATGTTTCGAGAATTCTTGCAGTTTAGAGTGTTAAAGAGAAGGTTCAGTTCTGGGAAGAGGTGAAAAATAATTTGTGAACTTTATCATTTGTTATAATGCAGGTGTGGAAGAACATCAGATAAGACATGTTCAATGAAAAGCATGGCTCTTCAAATGCCTTCATATTCTAAATATGTCATGTTTATCGTAAAACTCGGGGGGGAGGTTTTTTTCGCCACGTGTTCGTGTAGTCCCATATACATCTTTCTGTGTACAGTGTTTGTAACTTTACCAAATTTCTTATCATTTTGATGATTCCAGAACCTTGCAATACACACATATTCTTACATGCTAGGTGATCAACCTTTTCTGGTTGATTCCACACCGTTTCTTTCACAATGCAATCGCATGACCACTACTCAACTTCATCTCTAAATGTCATCATTGAACAATTTAAGTAAAATTTTGGCCATCAAATATTTTAGAGCAAATTTAGGGCTCTCAACTCTTCAGAGGGGTTTTAGGGATATGATTGGTTTTGTACAAGTTCTGCCTCTCAGAAATGTTATTGTTTACATTGATCTGAGTAGGGGGAAACCCCTAGTGTAGTGGTTCACTTGTACACCTCCAATCAGTTATACCGGGAGGAGACACTCAAAGGTTGCGGTCATCCAGTTTGCTTCTCCCTTCCAAGGCACTGGTGACACCAAATACTTCATTATTATCATCACAATAATAACAACAACAACAACGCCCATTAATCAGTTGACATATACATATTCAATTTAATGTCATATTTCAAAATAAGTATTGACCATTTCTTAAATGGATATTACCTTAACTGAATGCATTTGGATACCTTCTCAATTATTAGAGAGCAAAAACAAGACAGGTAACAAACAAAAAAATAACATAACAATCAATATATATCATGCAAAAAATATTATTTTCCTATCTTTTTCTTACCAAAAGAAAATGGAAATCAATATTTCAATAATCCTAGCATGGCATCAAGCATTGTGTCATGAAGGAATCAATTAAAGAGAGCTTTTATATGCTCTATGCAAATTGATTGACTAAGTCTCAGCCATTGAAGAATACAAAAGCAATATAACAAACAAATTTTTTTCTCCATCAGCAATGCTCTATGTAAAGAAGGATGGCTAGGAATTCCAGTTTCGACTTGAATTACAATTAATCTTTACTCTTTCTCTATAGTCCTATCATTATCCTCATGATCCTTTATAGTCTACTTGTGTAAATGGAATACATGTATTACACACATACAGAACAATTCATGACATTTATTATTCATAACCATGTTTGTTGAATCTGCAACTGTGCCTTTTGCTAAATGGAACAAAGTGAAAATCAGCCATTATAGACCTTGCTCACTATATTAAAGGAGATTTCTTCCTACCATGTACTCAGTTAATTGGTCACTTGATAAACCTGGGTTGAGAGAGAGAAGTGGAGATAAAATGCCTTGTTAGAGGGCATAATAGTAAAACAAAGGACACCCAAAGTGCATACAAATGGCATAAATGACTGATATCCTTTCAAAAGTTGTTTACCGTTATATTGTTTTTTCCAATACACTTGTGTGGTAAAAGATACATACCTGTGTACGTACATCTATTTGCTCAACATTCACTAATGCTTTGGAAAATGTTACTTGTCATGATATAAGCATGATTACCAGATCAAAATAACAAAGGTGTTTTAAGTTTTGAATGAGCATGTCAAGCAAAAATAATTTCACTGATAATTTCCCCTTCCATTTCAACCATTCAGAATAAATTCCCAATCATCTATATAATTGTGGCTTCAATTTTTTTGCATATGATGGAAATTCAGTAGCATTATTGTGACAAAGATCTATCCCACTCTGATTCTGCAGTGGATGAAATAAATAAATGAAATAACACAAGTAAAAACAAAAATAATTGATATTTTCGAAATTTGAAGTCAATTATAGAAAAATCCAAGGATTATCCTATTTTCAAAAATAAAACTCAGATAAAAATGCCAGGTACCTTTCACATCAGGTAAGACTTGGTTTTAGCATATGCATTGAAATAATGGTTTGATCATGCATTGACGAGACTCCATCAACAATGGTTCAACAAAATAACAGATATCTAGGGGGTATGTGATATCACCATGCCTGAAAAGGGGGATTAAAAAACAATCCTCATCGATGCCCATGAAAAGAAACAAAATTTAGAAGAAAATAAATGAGAAATAAAAATCAGTAAAGAGATAAAAGTTGCCATTGCCATCAGTCATTTGTATTGAGATACTTGGTACTCTTATAAAAACCATTACGAATACCTAGAACAATATATTCAGTACATGCTTACAGCACCTGAGATACAAAACAAATAGAAAACAAAAATAGTACAGAAATTCAAAATCAGGAATAAACAATTAAAAAAGATAATATCTTAATTGTTTCTGACACCTTCATCTTTCTGAGGATGTATTGAAGAACCATGGAAGGGTTTTAGGAACTCACATATTCTGGTACAACCAGTTTCCAGAAGTTTATTTTCCAGCATATTTTGAGCAGAAACATTCTACATAGGGTATAACCAACCTACTTTTGAAAATATTTGCAGACCAAGTTACGATGGATTTTATAAAGCCTTGGGTAATTAACTACTCACTGACTGTTGATACATACTGTATTGTGTTAAAGGTACCATGTCCCATTTGCAGCTAACATCAAATTCTGTAGAACTTCGCAGGAATTATGAATATGTCACGAATGTCCTATCTGTGAAATTTAAACGTAAGCAGTGTCCTAGTGTTCAAATTATGCAAGGAAACCCGTTAAATTGCTAGACTTTACTGTCAGACACTATTGAGTGACTGACTAACTTCATTTTTGTTGTTGTTAATAACATACATAAAATGAGCTGTAAAGGGTACATGACCATTTGTTTACATCAATAACTTACTCATAATGGCCAAAATTAAAGTGATTGCATCTTAGCTCTATTTTATAACTTCCCTCAAAACAAAAGGGTTTGAAAATCAGACTGTTTACTAAAAGGATTGCAATCCCTAAAGTCATTTCGACAACTGACAGTCATTGTTTTCCCACAAAAGGACATTTTGTGAAAGGGAAGTTCTAAATTAGTACGCTGTATTATCTTTCAAATGCAGGTGGAATTTAATCATTTTTTTTATTGGCCTGCAAATGGGACATAGTACCTTCAACTAGTCTATAAAGTAAAGCCTTTCTGAAGAACCTTACATCATTGTAGTTATATTAAGATGACATAATCTCCCTTTCCTCGCAAGGTAATTCAGTAGAATTACATATAATGGCCAGTTCGACTGATGATCTCATTTATACCAATCCATCACTTATTTCACACTGAATTTCTGATTCTACAAGGATGTAAAAATCATATTATAAAAAAGGATTTTAAAAATACTAAAATCATAGGCAAGGTGGATGTGACTTTGATACCAAATATCATTAATAAACAATTCATGCAAATATATACAAAGAAAAAAACAGAAAACAATCATTGTATTGGGAAAGAAAAATTATACCTCAGAAATATCTCACCATTTCTTGCAGCAGAAGAGAGAAGTCACAAAGTCTCCATTAGGATCCATATTTAATAAACCCTTTTCAGTTTGATACAAACTCAAATGATTGAAATAATGTACCTCATCATCTAATTGATATTAAATTCTGGTTCACCCATCCCTGCTACTTTCTAGGTGTTTTCTCAAGGTCAAATTCCAATGCCCATAGGTCGGGTCGACAAGATGCTGTTATGGCTTAGCGATACAGACTATCCTACAATGTCCATGCAGATGTGTAATTGGGATTCTATATCATGTTGTGGGTCAACCAGATATGATTATTAACGTCCGAGGATCAACCTTTTCATGTCACCATCCAAAAAGACGCAACCGGTGTCTATCAAGAGTACGTTTCTAGGCAAAGACAGAGGGGTGACCACCAGACCACCTTACATCACCCTATACGTAGCATTGTGCTTCATGCACATACATGATTCATGTGCCATGATATACTGTCAGTACTATGGGCAAACTAAGCATGATAACAATGCCCTCCGACTGAAGGGATGGGATGGCAGCCCATAAACCATCTTTTGTTAACACTTCCATGAAAAATTTATCAAATACAAAAAGATGTAGGTCTATTCAATTTCCATATGGCAGAGAAGGAGACAGGCAGACAGATAAGGAGTGAATGAGGGAGAGGGAGAGAGTGACAAAGAGAGAGAGAGAGAGAAAAAAAGAGAGAGGGGGAGGGGGATGGGGGAGTAAAAACCAATGAGGTATACAGCATTGTTGACAAGCACCGAGTAAAATGCCATTATCCCTCTTCCTTTGGTCCTCAATTTGTAACAACGAATTAAAAAAAAAAATCATATTGCTATAAAAAGCTTTAATTTGTGACACAACTTAACATGAACATTTACAGAGTCATCATTCACATTCTCCAATCCATCTCCCTTGGTCCTTCTTTGATTGATTGTACTTCATTCTGTATCAGCATAACAAACAGAATCAACTAGAAATTGGTCTGATTAACAAAATACCATGTATGTAATATTTTTGTCTTCAACGATACTAACTCACCAATATAAGGAATTTGGCAAGGAGATTTAGCGGTATAAAAGATTTGATAATGATATTGACGGTGATATCATTTCTCAGTAAATGAAACATTCATATCAATTTTTTGTTTGCTTTGGATAAACAATGTGGCTGTGATAATGTTCAAAGTACAGAATATTGAGTCTGTGTAGTAATCTAGCTTATGTGTATGACTTTCATAAATAACCGTAGGAATAGGTAACTTGTTACCAAAGACCTAGTATATACTAATATATATATGCTCATAAGTACAAAATACATTTAATGTCAAGAGAATCATTAAATACATAGACTACATAGGCTTGGTCTATCAATTTTGGACTGTTACCTTGACTTAAGTGAAAGGGTTGGTTGTAAAGCAGTGGAATAATGGGTGGTACTTCGGAAACTGGGTTATATCCTAGTCCTCGTCAAACGTGTTATGCAACTGCGCACAATATACCGAGTTAAGTGCTTTCCAAAACTGACACCAAAAACATTGGAACTTCCACTGATTTTGTGGAAAATAATTTGAAAAAGCAGTACGAAATAGTAAATAGAAGGGCTTATTTTTTAATCTTTAAAATTGTTTTCCTCGGGGATGGGGGATATTATCCATTCTTACTTTACTGCACGACCTGATGACCCTGCTCAAATTTCAGCAGACCACACTACTAACTTTGATAATCTTGAAAAGGTGATGGATGTTCCCAATAGGCAGCATTAGGCTAGCTTGCTTGCTGGCTCGTTGGTAATGGCCTTCAGTATTGAATAGAACGATGCAACGCAACCCCCATCCTTCCTCCATCTTTTCCCCAATGCAGACTTCTACCTCAGGATCCTTTCCAAACATGACAATGTAGAGATATCTTAATGCTGGAGAATCAGCACCAACAACATTTGGGTCTACCTAAATTCACAGTAAATATTCTTTCCCTTTGTTCATAATGATTTCCTGCCTTCTCTCCATCACAAGCATGAGAATCATCTGGAGCACATGAAACAGAGACGGTGAACTAATCGTGCTTTGCTTTGGTGCTCAGCTATCCATTCAACGCAGACAACATTTATTATGATGACAGACTTATGCACATAGAGAAAGGTAGGACAGACGCGCTAAACACATATTCAGTCCCGCTTGGAATTCCACAATACAAGATTTTTACAGCTCGTCGACCACTCGGCATATTTCAAGTCTCTTCAGTGGTCTCTTGCCCTAATAGTTTCACACACAAATAAAATTGAAATAGTTTTTGATTGCATCCGAACATGTCCTGATGAGTGGAGTGGAGAATACTTGCTAACTAGATGCTAGTATGTTATCCTGTGTCACTCATACTCAAGGATCCTCTTGTGGTAGAAGAGAAGGTACCTGTACAAAAAAAAGCAATTTTCTGTATTTATCAAAATTATGAGAGTAAATATTAATGACTGTTTATCTACTGATCGTTTTGCAACTAATGTTTGCTGAGTCGCTTTACCATGACTAGAATACCAAATAAGACCATCATCAAATCTTTTTTTAAGGAGGTAATCTCACTTTGTATTTGAAAAACAACCATGATTTTGTTATGCATGTTCCTGATTTGTATAAAAGATTTACAATCAAAAATAAAGCTGAACAAACTTTCAATTGTAAAGTGACTCTAAACCTTTCGGGGGAAACAAAAATTCTTAGCATGATTTTAGAATCATATATCTCTTGATATAGCTAAAGCAAGCACTGCAGTTTTATCTTGGGACTTGTTAGCTGAGTAATGTAAAACAGGGGAGTATTTCACAAACACTAAGATCCACTTAAGTCGGACTTGAACTATGGCAGGCCATTCATGCCACTGGTAGCTCTCACCATTGGTCTCTCTAGGGACGTCACAAATCTACAGAACTCACATTTTTTGATAGTTTATTATTTAAGGAAAAAACATTATCTAAAGATCATAATTTTAAAGGTTTCCCCCCCCCCTAATTTTAAATCTGGTTCAAGACTTATCAAGGGTATGAATTGCCTGCCATAGTTCAAGTCCAACTAAAAGTTGATCTTATTCTTTGTGAAACACCCCCCAGAGCTGATGAGATTGACTGATGGAAGTGAACATACCCTTCGCTCTGCAGGACATCATGAACGCTTGCCTTGGTGATGAGGGCATCATCACACTTGAACCATTGATCTTGGTGTTGCCTGACATAGCAGGTATAATGACCTGCTTCTAGGGACCCATGATGGTTGACTACTGCAAACAACGAGTATCTGCAAGAAAAGGAGAGTGAAGTGAAAATGAAATATATTCAATCAATGTCAACTACATTTAACTCTTCATAAGTAAAAAATTGTTGGGAACTGCAACATTTGACAGAGGAACTCTAAATAACACATGTTTTGACCTAGGGATAAATTTGACTTTTGCATTCTTTGAGTCATGCAGAGTTAACAGTATTATTAAGAATGGAAGAGAGAATCTGAGGGGAGAAAGATCAGAAGAGGGGAAGAGACATGGGGGGGGGGGCTAGAAGGATGGGGGGGGTAGAAGGATAGGGGGAGCAGGGATAGAGAGGGGAAAAGGGAGAATGAGTACGGAAGAGAAAGGGGAGAGAGGCAGAGAATAAGAAGGAAAGGTAGAGGGGAGAGTAAGGTAGAGATAGAGAAGAAAAATAAGCTAGCCTAACAACCCATTCAGGCATTAGGCAGTTAACTTCGCTCAAACACACTACAATTTTTTTTTAAATGGCAGTTTTATTACATCATGTCTAAATAGGACTTCAGAGATGAACTTTGACCTTGTCTTAACTCCAATTAGAGATAAGACTTACTGATTATCTGAGGTAGTTGTTCTGGTTGACCTAGGATGATGACTAAGGCCGTTAGCTCTCCGATGGGTCGACATGTATGGTGTCATATCCAGCTCGTGAGGGAAGGAGATGAAAGTCGAGATCTTTTTCCTAAACCTTGATGAATGCTCAAATCTCTGCAAAACAAGACAACAAAATGGAAAAACATTTCAACATGCATACATATAACATTATCAGATCTAGGGGGTGTTTCACAAAGATCCTAATATGGACTTAAATTTATGGAAAGCCGTCAGCATGATGATTCAAATCATTCATATTTTCTATTATCAAGGAGATTTCATGTTCTTCATGTGGAATCTATGAAAGTCTAAAATACTTGAATTTTTGCTTCTGAATATATTTTATTGTAAGGCTACAAATGGCTCTCCATAATTTTGAAGTCCAAATTGGGAGTTTAGGCAAGTTAGGATCTCTGTGAAACACCCCCCTAGAATTGGAGTTAAATTCATCTTCGCTCATAAAACCAGAGTTAACACCCCGCTCTGGCTCTAAACAGACATCTTCTACTTTGGAAAGGGCAATAGTGAAGGTTGATTTCATACCTTGAGATGAAAGCATGCGACCAGCGGTAGCGTCTTCATGGTGAGTTGCTTGGTAGATTCCTGATAGTTCTGGCAAACACTGCATTTAATCTTTGCACTGCTGCCCAAATACTCTGGACGGGTAAATCTATAGATAAAGAAAAACAGGTCACATGTTTAAAACACCTTTAACAGTATCTTCTCGTGAACAAAGGCAATGTCATTTAAAGAAAAGTGGTAAAAGTAAAATGTCTTGGACATAAAAATATTTTGGATAAAGGCAATAAGCAACGTGCAGAAGAAATCTCCCACATAAGAATGAACGACTGGTACGTCTCTATTATACTTACTTAACTTATTTTGAAATCAGTTAAAGGTAATACAAAGTTTTTGGAAATTTTGAAAATTGGGTGGATAGTGATTCTTTTCAATTTTGATTTATTTGGATGCCCCTGTGGATGTATTATTAGTACTAGAAAATTTAGCCTCTAAAAATTTACCGGTGCTCCCGGTAAATATTGATTAATTTCAAATAGCGCCTACGGCAGTACAATGGTAGCTGCAACCATGAAAATCTCAGATATGTAGTTGTGATATATGATTTCCCAACGGGAATAGCTATTCGGTCATTTTAGTCAAGAAACATATTTTTTATAGCTTAAGTAATATCTTGACCTTGAGAGGGAGCTATACAATACAAAGAGTTTATAATTTACAATTTTATAACTTTAGACTCGATTTCCACCGCGACAACGATCACTGAATATTGTAGGATCGCATATGCTTCCAATATGTTCATTTGAACCAAATTCATGACCCCATACCAAAACTTGGCTTTAATGAGATCAAGAAGGTGCTAGGGCCACATGCCATTGATTTCTTATTTGAAACTCTGAGCATTGAATATTGGATTTGAATACATTTCCTCAAGATTCATATATCTGAATTTCTGGGACATTCTTTGCTGCTAGCAAAGAAAACTTTTCAAGTTTCCAGGAAAAGTCAAATGCCAAAATATTTCTGCCACTTCATTTTCGACCATTTTGATGCATACTCTGTGTTATCACCAAAATGAATACATACATCATTTTAAAGAGTAAGTACCAATTTATTCTATCATGTTAGGCGTAGCACTTTAAAGTGTCTTGGTAACATTGCCTCAGATTCTGAAACAAAATCCTGGATTTAGCTCCATACTGCAATCATAATTATAAACTTTTAGGTCAGTCAGAAATCCCATGACTTTGACAAGTCGAATGCCTGTCTGATTATCAAGATAATTATGATTGGAAATCGAAATTTCATTTTTTTTGTTTTTTTAACAGTTTTTATAGCATTACAGTCTATTGGGGAAAACGAGTATGGTAAAACGGGTCACTCAACGATTTTTAATTTTTGAGGCACTTCATGATCATTTTGAAGTGCATTTTTTTTTGGGCTTTAATATTACACCATATCACAAAGACTGATAGGTCTATGCATCACAGATTTAGCATTGTTAAACTATGCTTTTAAAGAGTAAGTACCAATGCATTCTGTCACATTAAAGGCATATCACTTTAAAAGCAACCATGTAATTGATTTGTATCCATATATGAAACCTAGCTTGGCTTGGAAGCACGTACTTACCTTCGTAAGCAATCATCCAGGGAATGTGGAACATCATCAAACCCAGGGGGTGACATAAGGCCTGAGTCACCATTGTGGAGACTGCTACTGCTAGTACTGGAACCTGCAAACAAGAGACCATCATGAATTTCTTTAAAGACCATAATTAATGATTTATTTGAAGACCATAATTAATTTATTCATTTAAAGACCATAAAACATTCCTAAACTGTTATCTCCTACTTATTATACAAACAGACAGGTATAACACATTATTATTTGCATTTAGTGGTCTTTGCAGTTAGTAGAGAATGGCCTGCCTGACCTGTCCCTTTAAGCATATTTGCCTGTGCAAATGACCTCTGTAGGTTGAGGACCTCCTGCAAAGTTTTGGTGATCATGTTCTCAGAAAACATGCACTTTTTTCTCCAATGCATGAAGATGTACTGTCAAGTTGATAGTTGAAATAATGCATTTCATAAGACCCACTTTATATTAAACCAAACATTGGAGTTGGATCAGCCCATAGAGCTAATTATCTAACCAGTTCTAACCAGTTGCAAGACAGTCCTTGATCTGAAAGTGATTTGGTTTTTCTCCTCCTAAAAGGCCAATCAACAACATTCACTTTTGATTTTACTACATGCATAGGATTATCATGAACCTCACAATCTAGAATTGAAGAAGAACAAAATGTTCCATTATTTTTATATCAGAAAATAATATAATTTCTTCTATTATATCTGGCATGGTAGTTTTCAAGTTTCATGAAACGGAGCCCAGGGCTCTGTTACATAAAACTGACCATTGATGGTAACTTTGCCATCAATGTCAACTACCACGGTAACAGGGCTCAACAGCCAATCAAAATCAATGTTTCCATGGTAGTTGATGGCAAAGTTTCCATCAATGGTAAGTTTTATGCAACCGAGCCCTGTGCCTTGCTAAATGTGAGGTGGTAGCTAGGATCAACATCCACAGAGAGCCTGGTCTTACCTGAAGAGTTACTGTCTAATGAGAAGTCTGGTAGAGGGGTAGGTACGATGACGGGAACAGGCAGGGGTGCACTATTGCTACTACTAGACGGCCCCAGGTCCAGAGATATATCCCAAAATGGATCGACCGTTGTTGATATACCCCTGAATAAGATGGGAAGTGAAGAAGGATATCAAAACAACAAATCAATCGTAAGTTTTTTTTTTTAATGATTGTACTGTGTACTATCTAAACAGTTTATTTATATAAAACAACTACAAGTGAAAAAGCAAGTCTCCATATATTGCAGCTTACGATAAAATGATGTTAGCTATTGCATGCAATGATGCTATAAGTTCATATAAAGAGTAACAGTGATGAGAATGTATTTTCAGTTGTCAAAAAAATATTGAATACATACATTTTATTCATCTTCCTTATCTGATTAACAGAGATGTGAGGAAAAAATGTTGAAATCAAGCTCCGAGGTAAGAGAAGATGCCAGGATAGATATTTTGATTAAAAACTATATTTCATCATTTTCTTGATGGATATCAGATAGTATTCTTTGGTTTAGTTTACACCAATTTTTTTAAAATCAAAAATGAAATTTCATGATATACCAAACTGCAGCAAATGTCAGCCATCAACACACCAGAATCTTGCACATGGCGAGCGCCTCAAAGTTTCATTAAAGGATTACCTCAACATCCATAGCTTATCAGTGCCATAAATCACTCTTGACCAAGATTCATTATTTGCTAGTTTATTTCATTTTTTGTCGACGGACGCACCCAAATCCAATATTGTAAGGATTGTGACCGAGCTAATTTTATACCTATCTTGCAATGACATCCTTTCCACGAGACACAATAATGGCTCAGTGGTAGAGTAGTCAGGTCTTGTAACCGGGAGGTCCTGGGTTCAAAACCAAGTCAATACGTTAGCGCCCCTTTGGTAAGGCATTATTCCTCATTACCAAGTCTCTTGGAGAGTACTTAAAGCCGTCGGCCCCCTGGTTGCTTACTTACAAGCATACACATGCTTCCTTAGCAGTCAGGTAACAAAAAAAATCAAACCAGACCAAACCATATTATTTATATTTAGGTTTTTTATATATTGTCTGTTGAGGGAAGAGACAACTAACTAAGGATATGAGTTACAACCCTCACAGATCTCAAAGGATGATTTGTTGTTATAGCCATGACTTGTAATGAGACTTACTTGCATGCTTGGCAAGTGACATCAGACTGCAGCCCTCCAGTGAAGATTTGGTCAATGATACAATTGCAATGATTTGGGTTATTGCCTGAAGCTCCATTGTGCCCTGAAAAAGACCCCAAAATGCAAGTAACTGATTATCATATGTACAATAGGCCATTTTCATTTTGTAAGCAAATCTTTTGCTCATATGACATTCTTCTGATGTCTCAATAGGCTTTTTTAGTGTAATGTAACCAAGTATAATGCATACATTTTCGTGAAGTACCTTGATGCAAATTATTTCATTCACCTGTTACAAATAATTATATTTATTTATAAATTCAGTATGCAAATTGCATATATTACATGTTGTCAGGGAGGGCAAGGCATTTTGTTTGTCCTACCTAGCAACAAGAAATGTATGCAATTTGCATTCAGACTAATGGAATACAATTATCGCAACAGGTCAATTCATTGATTTGTATTGAGGCACTTCACAAAGACATTTGCATTCAATTGGGTTCCATTACAAAAAACAGCCTATTGAGAAATCAGAAGAATGTCATTTAAACAAAGAAACAAATATGAAACAAACAAGAGTCAAAGCACGTTCTCTCACTATGAACATGACTGACAAAGAAAGCGGACAAAATATACAATTCCTCAGGTAGACAAAGGAACATCCCTTCACTGCTATTATGTAAAAATATGTAGAACAGGTGTCACATGCATATTCAACTTTTACATAATAGCAGTGAAGGGATGTTCCTTTGTCTACCTGAGCAACTGTATATTTTGTCCGCTTTCTTTGTTCGTCATGTTCATAGTGTCTTTGCCTACAGATACAAATAACTTTGAAATGTAGAATTTAGGTAATGTAAGTGGGAACATAAACAAACTAATGGTTACAGCAGTATTTTGCAGCAAAAAAATGTGAAGAGTAGGCATCACGAATACAGGATGCAGTTCAATCCAATAGCCAGGATACCAATACGCTGAAAAGTGCTTTGAAAAGATGGCTAAGTAACTAGTAAGGCCTGATATAAATAACAATTTCATCACTATATCTACTATAATATAACAGGGTCCTGTCTTATAAAGAGTTGCAATTGATCTGAATCAGTCACAAGTTTGCAGTCTCTATGCACATAGTTGCACAACGTAAGACGGAGTCCCGGTATGTCAAGTTTACACTATTATCCCTACCTTTACAATGCCTGTGTAAGACATCTAATGCAGCAATGAAGAATTCATGGGCATCTTGCTGCTCGTAGCCAGCTAGATGCCTTGCATGAGTCCAAACCAGATGTAGTAACCGATAAGGAATGTGCACTGATCGGATTCCAGAATAGAACTGTACAGATTCAAACACAAAAACACAATTCATTGTTAGTTTCCTCTTTGCAGTCCCAATAAACATAAGAATCCTGTTCAGTAATACAAGGAAGTGGATTTGAACATAAATGCTTTGGTTGATATCCTACATGCATTATAGCAACTAAAAAAATGATTGCCAAAACAGTCAAAAATTTGTAGGTACATTCTCAAATACTTTAGATTCCCTTTGCTAGAGATCTTCATTCATTTAGATGATTGCATTAAAATCTGACTCTGATACTGCCCATTTTGATGATATCAGTTTAACAGAAAATATAAATATCTCTGATTATGTCTTAATCTTAAATGTTAGGCTTTTTTTCTGCATTCATTTGTATAAAAAAAAAATTCTAGTAGCAAAAACATGGGTTCGCCAGCTTTTGTGGAATGATATTAGCAGAATGAAGTACCGGTACCATTTTGCATCAGATACTGTATACATGAACTTTGACTGGGTAAACAATCACACAAACTTGTATCAGGACAGGATAATTCTCCCTTGGACAATCACCTCCTTAGACAATTGCCAAAAGACAAGATATCATGTTTGACCTCCCCACGCCCCCTCCCCATACACACACACATCTAGAGGGTAGTTGTCATAGGGGGTTAGTTTCCCGAGGGGGGGGGGGGGGGG
>BEXV01001035.1:133196-159248 GCA_003118195.1 Hemicentrotus pulcherrimus | reverse complement strand
ATCGGAACATTATTGTTATAAGTGATAAAGATGGTGAACTACAATCGGATGCACATTATATGATTAGATCTAGATGTCCGATTGTCACAGAATGCGTTGCAGGTAATATGATTATTTGAGAACATTCTTTTAATTAGAAAAGGCAAATGCATATACATGTACATGTATCAGAATCAATAGAAGAAGAAGGAAACTTAGGGAATTCTAATTAGAAATGTTACACACTTTTTCAATATTGTTTATACAAATCATGAATTTTAGCGGTCTGGACTGACTGCAGGTTGTTAGTGTTGTTTTGTGCACACAAAATAGGGAAGAAGAAATATGTCAAAACGCATTACAAGAATGTGAACATATTAATGGGAAACCGTAAAAAGTAATGTGTTGATCTTGGATATAAATTTAGAGGGATTTTCTTCTTCTTTCTTGGTGTTAGTTTTGCGGATGCTGGGAAAATATGTTTATTAAACCAGGCAATATTGTTAATAGGATATTTGATATTCCAACGTAGGAAAAGGAATGCAACAGAGAGATTTGTGTATTCTGTTTAGAATAGCGCCTTGAGTAAGTTAATAGATATTATGTGCGCTTTATTAGTATTTATTATCATTATCATCATAATAATTATAATTATCACCAAACAGCAAAGAAATGAAATAAATATTGGTAGAAATTCGAGTTGAAAAAAAAAAAAAGATCATCATCATCCTCAGATACGAGAAGCAAAGACAAGTAAAAACAAAGAACGAGAGAGAACTTATTGTACTCTGACTAGAGCTCTCTAAATGCATAGTTTGGCCTTTGTTGGAAAACGCCAGCTTGAGTTTGAACCACGCTGCCAGTCTTTGAAAACAATTGGCAAAGCGGTACAGCTGTGCACCCGAGTGTGATCTTGAGGATAAACATCGTTACCGTCGAGTGCTGGTAGAGCAGAGGTACATACCAAGACATGGGCAATCTCAACTTCATTCGAGATTGCTCTTTGTTGTGACAACATGGTGCGATTTAAAGTAAAGAAGGCTCTTCAATACTTGTTTTTTGCCACGGTTGTCGTGCTGGTTTGGCGAGAATTCGAACGACTTGACGGCAATCATGGGGTGAAACCCTCGCATTTAAAAGCAGAGGCGAGAGGACAGCCACTTGTTGCGGGCGTAAACGAGGCACCGGATGGTCCTGTCCGAAGGTCGGTAGGCGGCCGGGGAGTTGGAATCGATGATGGTGGTGGTATACGCGGCGGAGGAGGGGCAAGGGGTCGTGAACCGTTATGGCAGGAAAACAAACAAGTGGATGCTGCAATTGTGAAGGCGAAGCAGAGGGATGTCGCTTCAGAAGTAGAATCTAAGCCAGATTTACCTGCAAATTTAATACTCCAAAAAAATTCATCAAATTATAAGAACTCGAGCGAGATTGCTGCAAGAGTTAATCAAGAGAAAGCTGCTAAACCAAAGACCAACGAGAAAGAAGTAAAGTCAGAAGGTCATCAAGTATTTTCTGTAACTATTGAGGAACCCAAAGTTGTGCAGAATGCCAATCCTCCTTTGCAAATCAAAAACTTGTCAAATTTAGTGGCAAGAAAGCCTCCATCCAATTTTACAATTATAGTTCAAAACGGAGACAACCGTTCAAAGCAAGGACAAGCACACAAACAAACGGAACTTTCAGATGTGTTTATTGGCGTGAAAACCACAGAGAAATATCATAGCAGTCGTCTACAGCTCATCTTGGATACCTGGTATTCACTAGCTCCTGAACAGGTGAGTGTGATGCATTCATTCATTGCTGATAGATGGTTCAATCCAGTCATGATTATTTATGTTGAAGTCTTTGTCTGGGAGAGATGAGTTTGTAACTTTGTGCATGATGTTATCATCTTGTTGTATTCATGTGAAACTGAGATAAATGATTTAAAGCAGTTATCTGTATTAAAGTTGCAATTTAAATATATATTATGACCAACAAGGAAAGTTTTGATTTATGCAATTAAATTTTGAACAAACACAAACTTCCCCATAACTACCTTTATAGTTTGCAAAATGGTGCAATCAGTATAAAGAGACTGATAATGTTGGTGAAATGTTAATATCCTGTAAAATAAAGTCATCATGAAAATGTTAATTCAGGCAGTGGACCTGAAGTTTAACTGGAGGAGGAAGAGGGTCATTAAAACTAAACTACTAAAGGGAAGGTTTTAACTTTCAAGTCATATCTTTGTCACAAAATCAGTGTTACCAATTCATCATCCCTCAAAACATTATTTCATATTGTTAAAGTTGGATGTATTCTTATTCTTAATATTATGGCTAATATATCAAAGTGAAGCATTTTGTATGTATACTGGTATAAACAAAATATACCAGTATACTTGGATGCTGAAACACATACATTTGAGTAAATATTGCAAAAGTGTACTGGTAGATGTATTAGAGCACTTGTACTATTTGAATCAGCTGAAAGACTACAGTTTTAAACCAATGTCAACTTTCTTGTTATTCTGCAATATAAATGTAGCCTGATAATAAATCAAACATGTTTAGTATTGTTACCTAAAAGTCCTAAACCCAGGGATATGCAACAAAACTCCTTGCTTAAATTGTTCAAAATTTTGCAAATAACTCACTTTTTCAGGAAAATCCCCCTTAAAAAAAAACAACTTCAAAACCAGGCAGTTTCCAACGATTTCTTGACACGTCATAAAAAATACATCATTCATAATACGGAATATGGAAGAGATATGATCCTGTATATATTGATTCTATTCTTTGCCTCATTTGTCGTTGATAGCTTAGCGTGAGTCAGAAAGGATCGTGCATTATGCAGAGCACACTTCTGCCTATTGTTGTGATGTTTAAAGAGAGGTGTGCTCGGTGAGGGTAAATAAAGAGAAATCAGGAGAGAAAATGACCGCAGCTGAAATATGGAGCATCTGGAAAGTTAATGCATGAGCGATGATGCCACAGAGGATATCATTTCAAAATCTTTTGACCAAGCCAGTGGTTAAAGAATAGAACAGTGGATATTCCTGCACATACATTGTATGTGGGAAAATGCATTAATTAAAATATAATAACTTGATTTTTAAATAGGGGTGCTTATATAGTAACAGTAGGCCTGTATATATACTTCATTAAGATAAAATCTGTAATCTGAATATATTGTACACAGAGTAAAACATGCCATACCGTTCATGTATTTTTTCCCAGAAGTAAACATGGCTATTATCTACATGTAGATACACTGTAGACAGGATTTTGACAATAGGGTGTATATTGTGCTATATATACTGCTATCGTCAGGTAACCTTGCAATAATCTTCAAATTTGAAGGTGCGTTGGATAATGTAAGTCATTGAGTCATGGAATAGTTGATGTGAGGTGACATTGTTATATGCGTCTTTTTTATGGATTCATCTGCTTAAAAATAAACTCTATTGGTCTTTATTTTAAAATAGAAAAATATTTGAGTCAAATTATTGCTAAAAATATCCCTCTCTCCTTTGTGGATATCTTACATATGCAAATGACCCCGTTCTTATTGGACCTGTCCTGAACTTCCTTAGAACGAAGCCCTGAGCTGAGTTGATCTGATTGTCAATGTCATATTGTGTCATCATTTAGCATGTATTATATGGATTCAATTCCAGACCTCTGCTCTAGATCTACCATAAACTAGCGAGCACTTGCTATCCTGGCAGGCTTAACCTCAAATACCAAGCACAGACAGGGAATTAAAATCTGTCTTCTTTGTTGACCTCTACTAATTAGATGGACTATGTCTATGTCAGTTTAAATGAAAACATGGGTGGGAGGATTAGCAACAGCTGGCTGGAGCTTTAATTGTGATTGAATATCAATTAAGGGTCAGGGAGATACAGTTATGACAAGGAGATACCCTTTAAAACTCCATGGTTATGTACAGGTCTAGTTGTATTGCATTAGATGAGGGTGTGAACGGTGAAGTGAAAGCTCACTGTTGTTTGAACTGTTTGGTATTTGCCTTTAATTGTTTTAATCTAAACTTAATCACTTGTACATGTTATAGGTGTATTAGATTTGGATACACCTGGGAAAATTGTTTTAACTATTGATTATTTTTTTAAGGCAATTGTAATGTGTCTCTGTTTGTCTCTGTTTATGTGCCCATTCTGGTATTGATTTTCTGCGTCGTGGTTAACAGAGTCCTAAAACAATTTATTGATCAATACTTTAGTGTAGACAAAAGAAATCAATCAACCATGTGTTGAGTACTTGTTGGATCAGGGCATGATGAGCAGTATTCTAGAGCACGTCACACCGCCGTTGAACCCGACTTGAAAAATATAAACGAATGCCTTATCAGGAGTAGTGCCCACGATGAATTCTACGGAAGCAGGAAATTGCTATGGCGATAAAAGTCTCGATATTGATTCATAGTCATAGCTCCTATTAGACTGATGGAATGTCAACTGGATAAGTTTATGAATGAAACTTTACTTTTCATGCTTCCTGAGCCGGCTACAGACCGGTCATTTTAGCAGAAAGGAAGTAGGCCTCATTTTATTTTCAAGCATGATGTCTCTAAGCTGTTTGAAGGATTGTTCAGTGGTTTTCTATTGTCTTTGACTTTTCTGTAATTGTCTTTTGAAAGCATAATTTAGGTTATTGTTCAGGAGGGCCATGCACTATTTGATCACTAATTTATTTTTCTTGAATTCTTTTTTCTTGGTTTTATTTTTAGGGACAGATATTATTTAAAATGCTGATGATTCAATCTTTAAAAAAGTGAAATGGGTTGAATCAAATTTGAGTTTGTTACAGACTAAAATAAGAAATCGATGAACTTTGAAGTCTGCATGGTGGTAAAAGATCTTCTTTTTGTACTGTGACTACCCTAGCAAAACAAAACAACAACAATGCCCAAATACTTGTCTTTGCACATATACTTGGTTGATCACTCATTCCTTTTATTTTAGACCCATCAGAGCCTTCATTTTTATTCAAGTATTTTACACCAACCATGGTTGAAATTTTTTGAAATATTGAACTTGTTAGTACGTCCATTAAAAAAAAGTAAAGTGTTCACTGTGGTGTCAATTTTGTTCAACACACATTTCCAACTGTTATCTGTGCCTTAGTATTGGAAAAATTGGATTAACTGCATCTTTTATCTTAAAGGGTCAATAGACAGGGTGGTCTTTTCCATTTTCTGATCTTCAATAGCTCCCTACCCTCTTTCAGGGGGTCTTTAAGAAGAAGAGAAGCATTGCGTGACTTGTCAAAGCTCAGTAGATGAGAAAGCATGTGTCCCTTCCAGAATCCTAGAAAAAAACAAATTCATCAGAAATGAAGGCGGCAGAAAATGAGAAAAAGGATTTACTGTGACATCTCCGACAGCCTACTTTCAAAACATAACATTTCTGACTTCAGATTCAGAGGTCACTGAGACAGGGAGAAGGAAATTTGTGCCAACGGTTGTTAACTTGATTTATCATGGAACTTGCACTTTCTAAACATTCACAGCCATGTTTGTTGCTAAAAGCTGGTTTTGTTAACCCAACACGATTTTGAAAATTAGGATTTGTTGAGCTAAAGTGAATCTGTATAAACAATCAAGAAGGCTTTGCTGATGTCTTGAGATTGGTGCCTGGGTCATGTCTGCTACTCCTTTATCAAGTGTCATCTTCCAAAATAAAAGAATAGATGATTCCTCTGCCTCATATTGGAACTGAAAGACAAGCCTGAAGTACAGTGTAGTAACATGTCTTTATAAGAGGTTAGTCAGGAATGCCCTTCATGGTCAAAAGCACAACGAGCGACACACATGCCTTTTTTGTGAACACTTTGATGTTCTTATCAGAACAGTCTTTTAAAGTAGGATCTACATGTACTTCCTGAAAAGTGTAGGGGTAGTCTATTTTCACCAAGTAAAATCTGAATAGTATAGTGTCATTGACCCTTTTTTATTGGGACAGACTGGAATCATTTAACAACTGCTTTATACTGCATTCATTATCAAGTACATTTTGTTATGAAGGTTAAGAGAGGAAACGAGTGGGGGAGCAGAAGAGAAAGAGGGGGACGGAGAGAGACATCTCTATTGATTTCTAAATGAAGTAAGACACGCTCGGCTGGTAACTCAACAAGGGGTGCCTCACTCTGTCTCGAGCTTGAAAATAATCGTCTACAGGTCTCTCCATCTGATAGCTCTTCACAGGTTGTCTGATAAGTTTAATGGAGTACTCTCTCAATATGTCGTCCAACCCTTTTCTTCTTCTTATCTACCTAGTGGGCAAGTCCAAGATATTTGATCATTAATTTCCTATATGTATGTTATCAACTTCAATCTACCATCAGTCAATTGCAAGTTAGATAATGATATGTTTATCCAATTTTATTGATTCCGTTTAAATTGATCTCTTAGATAACAAAATTACCTACATGTAGTCAAAATTTTACTCTGATTCTGGATTTCACTCTTCCACTTTGACTTCATTGTTCTTTACAAATTCTTATTTCTTAAAATTGGGCTGAGACTTTGCGATTATTTCTTATTGTTGTTGATAATCCAGTTAGGGTTATCCATTGATAATCAAGGTCTACAATGTACATGCACTCTCTCATCCTCTAAAATGTATATTTATTGTCTGGTACTTCTGACTCAAGTTCAACTTCTGAGCATCCTGTAGTCCACAGGGTACCTTTTTAATGAAAACCACCATTCTGGACAAAGTCACTTCCTATTTCCCTAAATTTCATCTTCTGCCCGTGACCTCTTTGGGCAATGACTCAAGTACAGAATGGACAATCTCTACGGTTCAGGGAGGTCAGATAAATAGATAATCATTCCATCATGTCTACTGAAATAGTTTCTCATTTTAAGCCCTTATGACCGTACAGATGATTGTGACCAGCGAAAGTGCATGTCTAGTTGATTCATATTTCAACTTGCCATTTACATGTATGCTCAAACAGGCTTTCTAATATACATACTGTACAGGTGTTCCTTTTTTCGTTTTTTGTTTGCACAGTGTATCAATCTAATTCATTCAGCTTATGTCCATGCATACAGGTACATGTAGATATATGTATATACATGTAGTGTATTTGAACTGCCTGTATTTATGTATAAATTTGTGTTTTTTACAATGGAAATAAATAAAAAATTGAAATGAGTATGTTTAGAGAAAGATACAGGATATTGTGAAAGAGAAAGAGAGAGAGAGAGAGAGAGAGAGAAAGAGAGAGAGAAGGAGAGAGAGATAAGGGGGATATGTAGAGAGATATGTAAAAAGAGAGAGAGAGAGAGAGAGAGAGAGAGAGAGAAAGAGAAAGATAGAGAGAGAGAGAGATAAGAAAGTGTAAAGTGTTTAGCACCAGTGCGAACAGTTTGTTGATGGTACTTCATAATCGTATGTCAATATTACGCTGTAAGGTTTTGAGGTTAGAGAAGGTGACAAAACATGATTAGATGTCTTTCCTCTTTGATTTTATAGAGCATACATTTCAGGATCCAACCTCAAACTTTATGCTAATTTCTTCCTGTTTTTCCTGCTAGCTTCCTCTTTTTTCTACCAGTAACTAGGAGACACCAAAATGTTTAATTGCTGCATAACAAATGCATTACCGGTAATTGTATGTTGTGAGCTGTTATGGAAAATTAAGGCCAACAAGAAACACATACATAGATTATTAAGTTGAAATGTTGTTAAAAAAATAAAACTATAGATCTATATAATTTAGGACTCACATTATTATTTGAACACAGTACATTCTATCACATACATGTACATGTACATGTACATGGTTATATTCCCTCCAAATAAAAATCTTGAAAGAAAGGAGAATTTGGATAAGTAAAGCACTCAGAATTCTGAAATATTATTCACTACTGTATGTGCATGTAAGTCAGAACAGACTATGTTATCATTATTATTCAGAACATAGTTCATTGCTTCTTAACTTACTTGCGCCCTATCCATTGATAATATCCTGCTCAGCTAGACTTACCCTGCTGTGCCCGTAATGAGTATTTTTTCTCATTTCTATGGAGACTGGAACAAGAAAACTTGAAAGAGAAGATAAATTAAAAAAGAAGATCAAAAGGTCAAGTTAAGAGACTAGACTACAATGTGAAAAGCATCCTCAAATAGTTTTGTGTGGTATTCATTGTATTCCGTCACCCTTCAGACAACGACCACGAAAGAGACAGGAGAAAGACGGTTGCCGAGCTGCATTAAAATAAAATAAAAATCTCCCTCATGTACATAGAAACATGACAGATAATCTCTTCAAAAACAGTCTCAAGTTTGTATCAACTATAGTCGGTGAAAAATTATACACTGGTTCAGTTTAGCTTAAAATCAGCCCTTTAAAAAAAGTTATCCTACTTTTACATATTCATGAAAATGTACATTGTGTAGAATGTATTTACAAGAATGTTTTAATGTGTAAAACAACATCTCTTTGTCAGATAACAAGCCCTGACACAGATTAAAAGCTCACCAGACCAGACCAAACCAAACAGCCCACTCACTTATGCAGACATATCTATTAGTGGACGCCCTCGGTAGCACCCAAATTCAGGAAATGTTTGATATCCTGAATTTATCGAAATAAAGTTTGGACTCCATTCAAGCTATTTCATTGCCAGCCAGCCCATGAATGACTAGAAGATAAATATCTACATGGATTGCGGATAACTCCATTCATATTTTGTTTTGATGTTAAATTATGACAGGCAAAAAAATGCAATTCAACAAATATTTGTAATGCCAGTATGCTTCATAATGAATCTTCTTTCGTATGAGGAAGCAAAATATAGAAAATAAATTATCAAAAACATATAAAACATTACTGTCTAAGTGTCTATTGTGCCATGGGGTCTCCCCTAATCTAAAGAAATTGTGAAAGATCATCACTTTGAATCTCTCTCTCTCTTTTGTTTGCAAGAACCATTTTATGTCACTTTTGTACAATTGAGGTTTAATGTGTGTTTTTGAAATTTGATTTATTATGGTATTTTGTCTGGTGAAAACCAGAGGGGTGTTAACTCCTGTATTTTAACACATAGTGAATGCTCTTCATGCTCTCAAGTCTCAACAAACAATTATCTGCGTATTATTAATGAAGAAGAAGAAAGAACATTGAAACAGGACGCAGTATCAGCCACCTACATGTACCCTGATCTGCGGCGTCAACTTCTTTTATTTCAAGGAGCCAAGTTGGGGGCGAAAGGACAAGATTTTATGTGTTTTCATAAAATATCTGGGGACCACTTTAGCAAACCTGAAGTTCATGGGTGCTGTTTACAAGGCAGATTGATACGACCTGTTAGGGTTGTGATCGAGGTCACTGTAAACACTGTTTTTAATAAACACCATTATAACTGATTTAGGAATTCTTTCAAAGTCCAGCAACACCGGTTGCCAATTCTAGGAATGTGATGTATTGAAATAGTTTTGCCATTGACAATCATGATATGCATCTATTTGAAATATCCTAATGTTTTCTTATTTTTGTAAAGTAGGCTGTTATCCATAATTTGTATTTTGTTGAACATGAGGTCATACCGTGTATCCAATTTATTGTAAAGAAGAGCTGTACATGTATCTCTTTGACCACTATGTTTTTCAGTTTAAAAAAAAGGAATGTTCAAGAGTATAAGCCTGGGTCTACACATTGATTCATTGTTGAAATTTAGCATGCAAACTGTTCAATGTCAATATTCCTTCATAATGAATATATCAAGTCACAGAAATAAAATAATTTGGTGTTTACCAAAATTATAATAGAAGCTGACACAATGCATTATTGGGCCTGATTGGCCAGCTATAAATACAGAAAATGTTATGATTCATGAAGAAAACAAAGTACTTGGCTGTTTGATATAATTTTCTGATGGTTAATTCCCTGTCCTTACTACGACCTCTGCTTTTGTTCTACAAACTCACAGTGAAGGCCAACTAATAAGGGCAGACTGAGGGGGTGATACCACTTCTTCTATTTATTTATGAGTAATCACGAAGCAATGTCATCGTTGCAATCAACTTATTTTGGGTTGTTACTCATTGTGAACTTGGGGAGTTATGAGTGCATCGTGGACGTGAGTAGACATGTCGGAAAGGGAAGATGCTTCTCTTCACGCCACGTGCCTTTAGGCCTGACATTTAAATGATCATTATTCATTAATGAGGGCTGGCTAGTCTCAATCTACAGACTGTTATGAGGCGTGTCTGCAGAGATCTCGAGATTGCCAAATATTCAGCTATTTTGAACTATCCTGATCGCAAGCTACATGTATCCAGCTATTTGCGTCTTCACTAGACCAATACGCTCATCACCAACTGGCTCGAAAAATAATCTCGAGATTGACGCATGCGCACTTCAGCGACTGACTGTACGACCAGCGTGCAGATTTAAGATTTTACCCGCGCTCTGAAGCGTAAACAAGTACCGACTGCGAAGATGTCAGTGTGAGCGGTATGTATAGATCGCATGTGCGTGCGCTAGTACAACTAGTAAACACTGAAAACCGGAAATCGTTGTGCATGATGGGATCGGGATATTTGACTCCGTACTTCGGTCTAATGAAGACGGTCGCAAACTATCCCGATAGTTGGGAAATAGTGGAATATTTTGCGAACTAGACCGAGATATCTTGGGATATTATCCCGACCAACTCTCCAGCTAAATTGCTACTTCGTTCTAATGAAGACGCAATAAGCTGGATAGTTTGCGTTTGGGATAGTTCAAATAGCTGGATATTTGGCAATCTCGAGATAGTGAAGACGGGCCTATAGTGAAATAGCAGAAGGCCATTTGCAATCTGACCTACTGCATATAATGAATTTAGAGTGCAGAAAGTACATATTTTATCTTCACCTTTCAAACACCTGCATAATACTACAAAGGAATAGTAATTGTACAGAGATTGGTTGTAAGAAGTGTTCCGGCAACCATTGCGCAAGTTTCAACATCATACACTTACCTGAATTCTGAACTTGAATCCTGAACAACACACTTAACCTAACCTAAAACTCATGTGCAACTTTATCCCCATTGCCTAACACTATAAATCTTTGACAAAATATACAGGTAGTAGGATCATGGCATTCCTGAAAAAGTTTGATATATTTGAGAAAGCCAGAGCAACTAGAATACTTTATAAACCTCATTGGATCAAGCCTGTTCACAAAGACTACCATTAAAGATCATCCAAAGTGCTGTGTTCTGAAGTACCATCCCGCGATGGTGCTTGATGAATTAATGAGCTATCATATTCACATTAATCCATCATGTTCTATACCACATCCACCGTCCAGGCATTAGCTTGAGAGGGAATTCAACCACAAGTCTCCAACATAAATTCTTCAGAAGGTGATGTCTACATAGGCGTGTGTTCATCTTCATCATCTCGAGACTGCGAAATAGCCCGCTATTTCTGATTTGGGAAATAATCCTGAAGTTACAACTCGCTTGAAACTTTAAACTCGACCCTGAGAGATTAGCTCGAGATGTTTTGCTCAGCAGGATAGTTCAAATAGCGGGATATTTGGCAATCTCAAGCTAGTGAGGACAGGCCTATTGAGAGGAATATTAGTTCATAGTGGAGTTGCTTTGGTCTAGTACACAGTAAGATACAGGCCTGTGGGTCACCAGGTTCAGGGTTCAAATCCCTACCATGTAACCAATGCCCTTGGTTGGCAAGACATTAATCTACAATTGGCACACTCAACCCAGGTGAAGAAATTTCTTCATCAGGGAAGTGAAGTAATAAAAATAAAGCCCACTGCAAGGACCAACATGTAGAGACATTGTTGAAATCATGTATGACATGCAAATAAACTGTCCTTATTATCAATTTTCATCCTTTTAGCAAATAAAAGAAAGGCATTCCATGTGTTGCCTTCTCATTTCTTCCATGTAGTTCATCAAGTTAAAGTGAAATTTGAATGATATCTGGTTAAAATGACAATTAAAATTTGTTACTGATTGAGATTTTTTTTAAGGTGTGAAGTACCATGAAGAGATTCATATGCCTCTGTTAATAAATTATTTATTACTTAAATATCAAGGATCTGGGAGAAAAAAAATGAAGGAAATAATACAGTGAATGCTTTACCACAATCTCATAAATAATGGCATGCTATCTTCCTCACCTTTCATCTTTCTGGTATGTCGTCCTCTGGTACTTCTCTCATCGATCAAAAGCGGATTACTTTCACAGGTATTTGTGATCTGAATATTCTCGAGTTGCTGTATGCCTTATACCCCGCTTGAATGTGTATTATCCTAAAGCTTTCAGCCTTTTCAGTCTTTTCATTTTTTTGTGGTGACGTGCATTTTTCCATTTTCTTGATGGGAAATACATTTGTGGTTGGAAAAAATAACCTTGCAATTTTTGATAAAGGAGATTGATAAATTTTGTCAGATATTATTCTATTGAATTAAGAAGTTAAGGCATTTATGATGATCGTGCAGAAATTTGATGTTTCTATAAAAAGGGAATGTTTTGAGGAGAATTACCCGGGCATACCTGTAAGCCTAACGACATGTATCTGGACTGTGTCTAATGTACTTTATCATCATGATGTAGACATTTTTTTATTTATAAAGTAAATCCCCTGTTTTTGTACATTTTCAGATCACATATCCTATCCAGGTGTTCTCTTGAAACCGCCACATTATAAGATCTTTTTTCATTTGGCCTTCAACTTTTGGAGCAGAAGTTGATGAAGTTTTTGATTTGGTGATCTTTGCCACTGGATACTAAACGGAGGTTAAATGAACCCACAGCTTTGTGGTTTCAACCGTAAGAATTCCCCTTTCATCACAAGCAGTTATTGCCAGTATAATTGTTCTATTAGATCACTCAATCGTATCATCACCAGTTAATATTTCATTCCTGTTTTACATGGTCTTTTATAATGAAAAAATGCACTCCATTGCACTTTAGAGACAAGGCTGTTCCCACAGGCAAACAATTGCAGCTTGAACTGATAATTGTGTTGTGCAGATGGATCAGTTGTGTACACATACAACGTCTTGCGCAGGTTGGCTGCGTAGCTTGGTGAGCAGTGGGGGATGAGCCAGTGAGGGTTCCAGATGGTATGCTAGTTGACCGAAGGATGACTTGCTGCATTTATCCGGCGTCTCTCAGGGAGTATCCCTAATCGTTGCTCCTAACCTCACACTTGAACCTGCCTTTGTCTTACCAGGAAGACAGTGGAAGTTCTACTTCCTAGAGGTCTTACCTTCATGCAGGAATGCCAAACATGCAGGATATCACACCTCCAATCCTCCTTTTTTCTATCTCTTCCCTCTTCTCTTCCCCTTTGTTTTCACCATTTACCATGTTTTTATCTATCATTCGTAAGGCTTTCTTTCCCATCTCTGATCTCCGCCCTTTGTCTGAGTTGTTTTACCCCTCCCCAGGGCTTCACCCTCAAAACCTCTTTTGTTCTAACACAGCCTCTGTCCTGTCCTATTTCCATGCTTTTGGAGATAGATAGATACATGTAGTTTACTCATTGACATCAATAAAATAGCAGCAATGTTTTGGGCCTGATCACTTGCCACCTCTGCGATTCAAAGTAACAAAATCAATTGTATGCCACATAAGGGCCTTGGCAGAAATCATTTTCAACTACAGGTATAATTAATGAGGCTAGGATGGCTTGTCTATTTTTTTCTCCCCTGGAAATGATTGAAGTATGTTTGAAGTGAAAGATGACACATTTTGACTGGGGCTTTCCATCTTGTAGGCTTATATACTCAGAAGTAGGTCCATGTTCTAGTTAATCAAGGTTGCCATTTGATAACTACAGTTCTGCAGAGAACTTTGATCAATTTCGGATGTTCCAAATAAAGACCTAACAGAGCCTCAACCAATAATATAATTATTGGTGGATACCTGCAAGGCCTGAAACCAATTTAAACCCAATTCATGAGTGTGTCATCTGAGAGGGTACTCAATCACGATGCTTTATAAGATTCAAATGAACAATTTCAAGAGGAGCCTTTCATCAAAAGCTCAAAATACGATTTCTGCTATAGATCAAGAGAAGAAGTTGCTCATTTTGAATAAAAAGTGGACTATTGGTCTTGAATATCACGGTTCAATTTTCTTCACATAATCAGCTGAAGTTGTATTACCGTATCTGTCAGAGTTTTCAAGTTTAATATTTCACTTTGTTTTGGGTTAAGGGGAAATTGAAGATAGATCGAGGTGGAATTTATTCTTTATGAAAATCACAATTTTCATTTTGGCCTATATTTATTACCTTGAGTCCTTGTGAGAAATTTAGGAATTGGATATAGGCATGAACTGCAACAAACTATGATATTTTCATATTTTTCCTGCATTCAACAGCTTTCACTATTATTGATGAATAATAACCCAGAGATAACTTACCGGTAATAGGGTTATGCAAGTGGAAACATGTGTCGGGTGAAAATAACACCTGCCTTCTGTTTGTACAAACAGCAAATATAATGAGTAGAGTAAAACTAGCTTCAAATTACACCAGTTTATTCATGCAAATTTAGTTATTGAATTTGGATTAAACTTCCTGTTAATCATTGCAAATTTGCCCACTCAAAAATTAATGATAGGTATAGATTACAATTCATTTTTAAGGTATTGAGTTTCTTTCAAATTCTCTACTTATAGATTATATAAGCCTAACTCTTCATCTGTTTATGGCATCTTTAGGTATGTCTGCATCAGCTCGAAATTGCAAAATAGCTCGCTATTTCTGATTTGGGAAATAACCCTTTAGTTACAAATCCTGTTTTCATCAGCTTGAAACTCAAATATTTTGCTCAGCGTCGGCGCATAGTGTGAGGCTTCGGCCTGGTGAAGATGCACTGGACAAATAGCAGGATATTTTGCAAACTAGCCCAAGATATCTTGGGATGATTATCTCGACCAAATATCCCGCTATTTGCAACTGCAGGCTGATGAGGACAGGCCTTTTGAGGACAGGCCTTTTGAGGCTTTTTGGAGATGATCTCTTTAAGGATGATGGATAGATGATGAAGACATCCCTCTTGATCTTCACCTGCTCAGGAATTCAAATAATTGCATTTCTTCCCCCAGTTACTGCAAGAAAAAGACAAGTATGCCATGAAGACGTGGAAGTAGTATGATTGTTATTAGATATAAATCGAGCAGGTATTAAAGGTATCCTTAAATCTGTTCACCTGTTGTATAGGATTTATATAATGGTGCTCAGCTAAAGCTAGCTTCTTGCATCCAGAGAGCAAACGGGCAGTATGAACAATAGCAATGATTCCCTCTATACATTGTATTTTCCCTGTATTCAATATTGTTATGACATTGAGCTGTTTACTAGTCTAGCATCAATCATAACCTTTATCATGACAGAACAATAGAAAGAAAACATTATTAATCTGCTAAAATCTCAGTTTGCATACAAATGGAATTATTACAAGGGTTGGATTTCCCATCAACAATTAACGTGAGTTGTTGCATTCATTGGATATTTTACAATTAGACCAGATATATCTACATGTACAATTAAAACTCTGAATGGCCTGCACTATTTCAAGACTCTCCAGCTCCAAGCTTTCCTGGATGGTATGAGCATAGCACCCATGCTTACCTTCACTCTAACCCCTATCCTACCCCCTTCTTACCCCATCCTACCCCCTTCATACCCCCTTCTTACCCCATCCTACCCCCTTCATACCCCCTTCTTACCCCATCCTACCCCATCTTACCCCATCTTATCCCTCTTCAATCCACACAAATCTTGGTTTGTACCTGCAGATGCCCCGAAGGAAAACCATGAAAAAGGTCACTGGGCAGCTAAAGGGTTAAATTTGGAATGAATGAGGGGACCGTGAGAAACTGGGAGGGGGGCTTTTGTACTTCTCTCCAGTCAGTGTTTTACTTTTAGAGGTGTAGTCTTGCAAAACCTAGCCTACTAGTTTGATATTTACGTTAAGGCTAAAGGGTCAGTAGATGCTAGTAAGGTGGTACATGTACACGATTAGTTTAATGACAGTCAATTAAAAAGGAGGATCAAAGCTAGTATTATCCTTAAATGTTTGCCCCTAGCTAACTTTGTTTGTCAACAAATGACAAATTGTAATTGCACAATGTATTTAAACTATTAAAACAGGTGATATTTAAACTATTGAACAAGTGGTATTTAAAAAACGAAAACAAATTTATTACGTAGAGTACAAAAAACATTTGTTTTATGGTAGGTAACATTCAGCAAGTGATGCTAATCTAACTGCATGCATGATGTTCATGGAGTTATATGATGATCTGATGGACAGATAAGGTCATAGCTACTAGAAATGAGTGGTGATCCTGTCAGTTGTCTGATCTACGAGACTCCTTCGCTAGACTAGTTGTGTTGAATAGTGGAAAGGATAAAGATAGAAAAGAAGGGCTTTTCCAAGTTTCTCTTTCCTTGTGAGAGATCAGTTTCCCAGGTGGGTATAAACTTACATGTATGGGAACAGGACGTGAATAGGATAGTACTATAATGTGAATTTGAATAGCTCTTTAAATCAAATTGGTGGGAAATGTGTAAGAAAACCCACACATTGCTTAGCAACAAGGCACTTTTCGCGCCATGGTGATGGTTGGCATCCATCTCTGAATAGGAAAGGAGAGAATTCACCTTGGTGGAGAGAGTGGAATAAGCGTGTGAGAAAGTTGAAAATGTGAAAGAGTTGCAGGTGAAGAATTAAAGGGAAATGGAAAGGAAGTTCTGTGCTGGTTTGCCCTCTTTCTTCTGCATGCATTGGCTATTTATTCACAAGATTGGTTTTTACGTCTTGTATTGGTTTACGTGTATGGGGAAGGAATTTGAATGGTATATATAGTATTAGGATATGGGATTTGAATGAATGGATGAACCTGGAATATAGAACATCACAATTTGTAGCCCAGTTCTGGTAAGCTGATCTACATGTAGCCTAGGTGGGAAAGCTGCTTAAAAAACATAAAATGCATTATTTAGAAAATACTTAGTGCCACTAACTGCATTTAGGCCTATACCCTCAGATTTAGCTTTGGCAAGCACCAAAAAGCTTGGGGTATTTTAAAGAGCTAAAGTGGATTAGAAATATAAAAATCTCACCTTTTAGAAGAGAAAAGTTGACAAGAGCCGCTTTGAAGACAATATTTATTTTGGTGGAAAGATTAAATTAAAGAATGGCAGAGAAAAGGTGGTAGTCAGCTAAGTTCTATATCTATGAATGTATGCAAACAGAAAGTAGCAATATAAAGAAAAAGGAAATAGTTAAATGGAGAAAGAGAGAGGGAGGAAGGGAGAACGAAAGAAGAGAGAGAGAGAGAGAGAGAGAAAGAAATTTAGAGAGGGAGAGAGAGGGAAAAAAAAGGAAGAAGAAATAGAATGTAAATTGTACATGTATATTGTAAGGAGGAGATACCCGGTATATAGAAAGACACATACACTGTAGTGTGACATGGCAAGCAAGAGATTAAAAAAAAAAAAAAGCAAAAAATAAAAGAATGGTTTGTACAGTCTATGGGAAGTCAATAGGACAGAAAGCCTCACCCTAGGCATTGGAAATTAAAATGTCCTTTATATGCAAATCCAGCTCATCTTTATGAATGAAATGACTGAATACAACAGTGCATTCATCATCGTACACACAACGAGGCTTGAAGTAAAAGATTTGGTCTCTGGTATTATTGAAAGTATTTGTTCCCACGCTTATTACTCCTCCTCACAAAGCAGTCTGATAGCTTGGATTGTGAAGTCGAGTGTAATGATACCCCCACTAACGAAGGCTAATGTCTGCTATAATTGGAAGATAATGAGGAACGCAAGCTTCTCAAGTCATTTCATTAGGCAGTCCCTGGGAACATCTTCACGCTTCACTTATAAACCATAGCCAAACATTAATCCAATACTATTGTATGCAATGCAAATTGTTTCTAAAGAGACTAGAACTTGAGTCTTTATATCTCTATCAAAGCTTTTCATTAGGAACAACACACATTTTCTCATTTGGCATGTAAGTGCGCTTGTAGTTTATTCTGTTATCACACCAACACTGTATTGGACTTTTGGCTCTTCTTTTAAGCTATTAGTGCTATTAAATCTGTGCAATAAAGAAATGGATAACCATTTGATTAATACATTTTAAAGTTTTTATTGTAATGCTTAGCCTTTTTTCTTAAAATTTCGAATGCTTGGTCCTATTGGTAGAAAACATGTCATGTATGCCATACGGAAATGAGGAAGTTAAATGAATAAAAAAGATAGAAAAAGAGGTTAGAGAGCGTTGGAGGGAAATGTGAATTGATCCCAGGCTCAGAAATAGACGTGAGAATACTGATTCTGGTTTGATTATATGCGAGAAATAATATTTCTGTGATACAAATTTCTTATTTCTTCCCAATTTTTGCTAGAATTTCCTGGTTACAGTGCGTTATGGTCCATATTTGATATCTTCTTCAATCTGTCTATTAAAAAACACATATCATTTTGACATCATTGATATTCTATTTGCTCAAAATGTTATGCACATTTCAAGTAGCCTTTGGGCAATAAGTATGACGCACACATTTGCTTACATTTACAGTAGTAAATCTGAACCATTTTCTGTTTGCAATTCGCATTAACAAGTCCTTTTTCAAAACTGTATTTGTGTAGTTGGCTGAATCAACTCCAAATTTTGTCTATTGGCAGCCAGAAAAGCATTACATGCAAATTAACACTTAACATTGAGGTAAAATCACTCTTGCTTTCATCAGAAGATGTAAACGTTTTCTTGATGATTTCAGCACTTAAAGTCAATCCATGAGCTCTCTACATAAAGCTTAGCATGTTTAGAAAAACATGCTTGTAATTTTGAATTGTTTGTCTTAAATTTGTATTCATGTACTTTGTTTGAACTTTGAACCATCAAAACATAAATGGATAAACAAATCTTTCTGGAAATCACATTCCATTGAAAAGCACAACTTGCATATGGTTGGAACTACCTGTTCTAAATGATTCACACATTTCTTTAAAGTAACCAATCACTTGCTAGCATACTGTAGGCGTACATCTGCATATCCATAGGTAATTAAAAGAAACAGTCAAAACAGCAGAAGTCTCTTTCCCATTGGGAGTTTATTTCATGGAGCTTTAAATAGTTCCCTGTATGGAGAATCTTGTATATGGGAGGGATTAATTTTGAGCTCCATAAGTTAAGCTATGACCATGGTTTTTAATGAGTACATGCACATGTAAATCACAACTATCTCACTCAATATGTTATGTGTCGATCCCACCGCTGCCACCATGATGTAACATATGGTCCAACATTTGCTCTTAACCTTAGCCCAAGGCTATTGATATAGGGTTTGGTTTAAATTTTTGGTTGCAGTTTTATTTTTAGTTTTAGAGTTAGGGCGAGGGTTAGGGTTACCTGGGTACAGCATGTAGTGTTTGGTGCTGCTCATGTAGGATTGAAACAGAAGCTACATGGAGCTGTGATTTTTAATTTGTCGATTACGATACAATCATGCCAATAAGTTGTACCCTGAAATTTAACATTCTAACAATGATTTTCTTTCACTTTTATCTTTCTCTACAGGTAAGTTGAACAGACACATTACTGTATAAATTGAAGGTCAGAAAATATGCCACATTTGGTGGTTGTACAGATCACTTGCAGACCCCTTACAACTCAACATCAATATGAGGTATGCTTTAAATAGAATTGTCTGTTCGGAGCAGGAGAACATTAAATTATTAAGATGTACTACAAAGGTAACACCTTTCCCGCTCTGAACAAACCGTATGTTTCTGTAGTTTGAAAATTAATTTATTAGAGCAGAAAATTTATCAAACAATTCTTTCAAAATAGAGCATGAAATTGTCAGTATTAATTTTAAGTATTCTGCTTTTTTATGATTACATCTCAGATAATAATTTATTATTCATATGCAGTGAACCATCAGAATAGCATATCAGGCTGAGTTTATGCTCAAGGTCAAATTTATCATCTTGTTAACAAAAATAGGGATTTCATCGAAAAGATTCAATCATTTTAATTTTGGCCATACAAGTAGTGGGTTATTGATGTACTGGTAGACAAATGCTCATGTACCCTTTACAGCTCATTTTATGTATGTTATTTCTAAAGAAAAAAAGGAAGCCAGTCAATCACTCAATAGTATCTGACAGTGAAGTCTAGAAAGTAAACAGGTTTCCTTGCAAAATTTGAATACTAGGACACTGCTAACCTTTAAACTTCACAGATAGGACATACTTGAGATATTCATAATTCCCTCAAAGTTTTACAGAATTTGATGATGGCTGCAAAAGGGATACATTACCTTTAATACATTCTATCACTGGTAGTGTTTCATGAATTAATTATACAAAAAATATTATTATTGTTTTTATCATTTGTGTATGTCTTTCAAATTGAATGACAAGCGAGAGGAATTTATTTCCAGCAAAAATAGCAGCAATCTATTCTCTATGGTAAAAGCGGTTTCATTCAAATATGTCATATTGATTAATTCACACTCTTTAATTTGTTGGCCTTTGAGCTTCAGCTGGACTGATTTGATTTTTAATTCTATAATTCACTTCTGTAACATCTGTTCTGCTTACCCCAAATAGAAATTTTGCAGAAAAAATAACAACATACTGTACTGTTGGTGACCCCATGCCATGTCATGGCGTGATGAGAGCTGTAAACGTGCTCTTGTGTACAGCATAGCTATTATCTGTACTCAAAATATACTCATTCTTAATTAAATTTAATCCATAATTCTTTTAATCAGCCAAGTGGATTCTTGTCAGCTAAGCTGCGTGAGAGAAAATATTTCACAGGTTGGAATAATTGAACATGATGTGTGTCGTAATTGGCTTATATTGGACAAGTAATTAGCCATGTGATCACACGACCTTGAAAGCCGTGATCTGTCGTCAGGCCGTGTGTTTCTTTGTTCTGACCCCAGCAATCATACATAATTCAATATCTGTCCGCGCAATTATTGGGATGTTAGTGATTATAGCCCTAAGTAATTGCAATGATTGATTCTATAAGTGGGTGCCTTCTTTCACTTGTTGCATTTCTATTTGATTTTCTCTCATTTTTTAATGGTAATAATATATAATTTCTGTATAAATTGAAATGTAGGAATTCATAGCAAAGAGGGAATGGGGATTGTGAGGGATGTGTGTTATATGCATAAATTATCTTCAGTCCAAAATGGTCATCATATTACCCCAAAAAATAACAAGAAGACTTGAATTCTGTTCATGTATGTATTCTTTGGAAAAGAAATGAAGCACATCTTTCTTTGAAGCTGTTGAAATTAAAATGGCCTAAAGATCATTCTCTTGTTAGTATATTAATAGCTCAGCTTTATAGGAGACTGAACTTGTTTGAATAGTTCTTATCATTATATCAATGCTGTTATAATCAGTTTTGGTCACAGTGACAAATGAAATCTGTGCAAGGCAAAGTCTATGTTCCACTGAGGTTTGTTTGTCATCCGCGTCAATAGCTACTATTGCTTGCATCGGAATGTGCTGAGTTGTAATTGACTTGCTTCAATGGTTTAACTGCATCATGTGATGAGCAATATTTTCATGTTATTTTACATGGTAAAGAAATTATGAAGCTAATAACAAAATGAGATTTTGAAATGGCATTTTGAAAGATTGGTTCAAATGTTTATGGGAAGGAAGATTATTTTGATAGTGACATATTCACATCTTTGTGGAAAACTCTTCCGGTAGTTGAGTGTATGTTTTTACAGTAATTTTTGCTGATCACTGAGGTATCCCAATAGCATTGTTTGTTCTTATAGTTTGTCTTGAACATCAACAAATTATTTTAATCTAATGATGAAAAAAAATTTACCGGTATTGGATTAAAAAAAAAAAAAAAAATCATTTCTATATTACTTATTCAACAATCCTATCCCATTCAGATCATGTCAAACTGTTAAACAGAAAACAGTTCCTTTGATACAGAAAAATAAAATGAATGAAACTTGTGAGGCATCTAGGAGAAGAAGGGAGACAAAGAGGTTGGGATAAGATGTTAACCAAATTTCAGCGAGGAGAAATGGAGATCTTTCACTTGATATCTCTCTCAAAAAGTCAAAGCAAGTGTAGGTTCTGTTCCGCATACAGTGTTAGTACTGTCTAGTCAACAAGTTCTCACATAACGGTTATACTAACCAACATGTATTTATTTGCCTTAACTCTCCGTGGTGTGGAAACCTAGTCTAGCTAAATAAATCTCTGATTTATAATATGTCTTTGGATGGTGAATGATAGGAGAACATAATGGTGAATGAGAAAAAAAAAATTTCTGCAAGATGCCTACGCTTTCCTCTTTTTTCACTCAGATATATTTTTATCATACATGTAGGTGTATAGGCCTGTATTCAGCCAATTGTCATTCTTACATTTCAATAACATTTTGTCAGTCTTTTATTTGTTATGTTGCATGTGTTTTCCTATTTCTCCTCAGTAAATATGGATGATTGATATGTTTCTGTCATATTATGCAGAACTTGGCCTTTGGTAGTGTTCATTTCAAATTCCATGGCAGTATAGACAGTGTTCATTACAATTCACAATTTCACATCCTGTATTAGCCTTAGGTTAATAATTGCATACAGTTTCATTGCGAGGCAACCCTCATCGCATTTGTGTAGAATGTACATTTCTTTGTTCATTTTGATCAATATACCAGTTTACATATATGTTGTATATAGGGACTATACCGAGTCTGTAAATAATGTCTACTCATCTTTACTCTCTCATATCCCTTTATATTTACTCTTTGCACTTGAAAGTCCTCTGTTCTTGGCAACTTTCAGTTGTTGTTTATCCAAGCCTCATCTTCACTGTAGACAATGGAAGCCCCACAAAGCACTCTTCACAGTACGCCTCTATACATGTATGTAACTAGTAACAGTTAGTTTTCAGGTTTGTTTTGAAGGTGCTTTGTTTGGTTGGCTACAGATGCTCAATTGACAGGAATCTATTTTCATGGATTGAGGGCGGATGGGACAGACCCTGGGAATGAATACATGTGAGGTGACTGATATGCCACACGCTTCTCTCAATGGTCACGCTACCTGAGGACGATGCCACACACGAGCAGTGGCTCGTGTAGAAACACCATTCTGACCACATTTACAAAGAATTTCGAGGAACAGAGGAGTTTATTTTCATATTGTTATTGCTTTTGTTGGCAATGATTCTATTTCTGGTCTGATTACAAATTTGATTTAAATATCGACCTACATCATAGGCTACACTGTGGCAGATATAAACACATTGGGGTAGGTTAGAGTCTTGCCTGAGCTACAATTTTGTTATAGGAATTCTGAGGTAATAAGTAAATAGTTCCTATCCTAAATAGTCAAGGATTTCATTTGAAATAAACTGATTTTATGTTTTATACAGGCCTCTATGCATGTCATGCTTTGAATGTAGGACTATGATACTCGATGAGTAAAGTGAAATAAAACAGAATGAAGATGGGATTCTAATTTATCTGTTTATTCTTTTCAATCACTGAAACACCTTGGCTATCCTCTCTTTCTTTGAGTCTGTCTGTTTGACTTAAAACATGTAACCGCTGTTTGGCTTCATAACAATCCCCAGTCACACAAATAACAACACCATCCTGATAGCTCTGCGCCAGAGAAAAGCTCGTCAGAAACACTTTGCCTATTTTCATAGTACCTCCTGGGTTCTGCGACCCTTATTCCAACCATTCCAAACTTCCCTCATGAATACATTGTTTCGCCTCAAAACAAGAACTACTCCAAAAATTCAGGTGTAACTTGACAACTGACGGGGTGCTGTTGCGTAGGGATGGTCTTGTAAAGTGTCTTGTGTCGGCACGAGTCTTCATCTCGACTTTGCAGTAAAAATAGACTATATTTAGGTAAAGAGGCAAATCAAATTTTAAGAAAACATCAAGGGCAGTAAGTATAGTCAACAGAGGAGCATGACAAAAGGCATTCTAACGATTTAAAAAAGCTGACTACTGTAGCTGATTAATAGTTTTTATTACAAAATTCAAATTTGAAATCTGTAAAATTACCTTAAAGGTAAAGACCAGTATTGGAAATGCCCCAATTTCAAAAAATGAAATGGAAGCTCTCATTACCAATCATGTGAAAGAATATGTTTTGACTAATACATGATGATAAAAAATTTGAAGGGAAACCGCCTACTAATTCATATATTTGGTAAATTTGTTTCTCTCATGGTCTGTGAGAGATATAGGGTAGTCCCATATACATCTTTCTGTGTATAGTGATAGTAACTTTACGAAGAATGGGCCAAATTTCTTGTCATTTTGATGATTCCAGAACCTTGCAGATGCTAGATGCTAGATGATCAACCTTTTCTGATCGATTCCACGTTTCACAATGCAATGGCATGACCATAACTGGTCTTTACCTTTAATTATGTATCAAAACATGAAATGCATTGTTATATTCACTAATCACTAAATACTTTTTTTTACTTCAGTCATGTTTTATTTACCCTTTTTAATTTGGACAAGCCTATATTCCCTTCAAAAAAGTTTTGTCAACAGTAAATTGCACATATTCGTACTGACTTTTAGGATTTGCATGATTGAGTGTATAAGATGTATACCTACACATTAATGTAGAATCAGGGTGTCTTTAAATGTTGCTTAAAATTGAATGAAAATAACAATAAAAGTGTTGCCAGTATTCAGAATTTAATACATTGAAATTAGCCAGATCTTGTAATTTTCCCTTTAAATTTTCCCTTTTCCTGCTGTGCATGTTTTCTTTCTTAAATGGACCCTTCTCTAAGTAAGAATTCAATAAGCCGTCTTAAAAGTAAGCTTAGATCTCCAGGCTTTGTGCTGTATTGACATTGCCATGTTTGTTATCACAAGTAGTGCTTAGGCCATTATAATGCATAGAGAAAGTCAAATTTGCAATGAAAGAAGTTTCTTGTGAACACCATACAAAGTCCCTCCACTGTTTTGTTAAATTTGCCATCCAAATTTTTGAAAGTGGCATAAAGTTGGTGGAGAATTTGATTTTGATCTTTTGAAATTGGGGAATTGTGCTCCTGGTCAAGTTTGAGGGTATTATAACAACTTTCTCCTTTCTGGAACTTAGTGTGAACTTTTACTCTATGAACTCGTCTGAAGTAAACGAGATGGAATATGCATGCCATTGACATAGTCAGCCTACATCAGTTCAAAATTGTATGAATTTGATTGTTGTAAGGAAAAGAATGATTGCTAAGACTTTCTAGGATTAGGTTACAATATTCAGTTTGAAATTCTGAAATTACTTTTAATGCCTTTTGTAGGATTTTTTTTGGCATTGTGTGCTGAATCTGTCCTGAATATGAGTACCGGTAAACTGAAGTTGGAGTTAACTGAAAGTCTAAAAGCAAATACAGTTTTTTTTCTTGTTTGAAATGCAATGGAAAATTCAAGGGACGAAAATGCAAAACAATTCTTAATTCATACAAAGAATTCATTTACAGAAAGTTATTTCTTCAGCCCCAGTTAATTTTTCAAGCAACAATACATTAGTTAATAAATCAATAAATTCAAATCCAGAATAAGTTATTTACACCTTTGGAACAACACTCTCTACTTATAGCGTAGCATCGCATTTTGAAACGCACAATTTTTAACTTTAATACTTTGTATTTATTTGTCCCGTATTTAGATGTTTATTTTTCCTCTTCAGTGCAATAAAATAATGCCACCCTCTTCTTCCAAATAGTTTGAAACCCTGTCAGAGTTTTCAACATGACAGGCAGGTCTCGGGTTTGATACAGTTTTCAAAGAAGTCAAGAGGGAGCATGTCAGGCAGGAATAAGGCTCTCCCAAGACATGTCCAAAACCAACAAAAAGAAACTCTCCCCCTGTATTCACACCTTTCTACCAAATCTGGGCTAGACTCTGCTGCTCTGAAGGGGATTACACATAAATACACTGACAGGTCAAACGTAAATAATAGATTTCTATATTTTTCTTCTTCTCAAGACCATGAATTTGTGTGTGACAGGTTTTATTGAGA